>JBANCZ010002360.1:0-16112 GCA_037040025.1 Sphaerogastrella javana | reverse complement strand
GACTACTACTACTCAACGGACCAGGGTAACTAACCAGCATGTAGGACTAAATTACTAAACTAAACATAGGTATCTGAAGAGATAAAAACAAAATATAAGACTACACGAGTATTTTGGACTGAATCAGACGACATTAAGAAACCAAAGTTTCTATAATATACATTCTGACAGAGCTTAAGTTATGATACGTACAATATGAATATGAATATAATATGAATCACATTCAACACACACTACAGAAGTGAATATTCAATGACAAATGCTATCGCAATTGTAATGAACCGTTTAAAATCTTTTCAGTAAGCTCCATCAGTAACGTGCAGCATTTTAAGCATAATATATCCTTAAAATTCAACCCTAAAGTATGTTTAAAGAATGAAGTTATTCCGATTATAGAACACTCCGAACTATCGTAATGCAGTCACTTAATTGTAAGAGCAAATTTCAATTCAAAGTTGCCAAATCACAGAATACTTTCAACATGAATATAGGAGTAAATCATTGCTCTAACACCAAAACAAAAAAAAATAAACTCCAACAAAAACTGAGAATTGGTCTTGGTATTCGACTTAATCTAAATATCGCACAGCCGTCCAATACCTATAATTCAGAATTTGTTAACGATCGCAAGAGAGATCACATATCAATTGATAATCGTGCAACTTTGAGCTGAAATTTGTTTTGAAGTGAACCTTTGAAATTTTTGCCAAAATAAGTTAGATGATTATTAGTTTACATTGAATCGATATGAATTGAATTTGAGAACATTGATGAATGCATTTGTGTGAAACTTTGATGAATGACTGCCGTGGCTGAGATGTTTGTAGATGTATAGATGAAACGCCCCTTAGGAACTTGGATTAAATATGTGGCTGTGGTATGCGAACGTAAGTTGCATAAATATTATATATATTTACAACTATATCTAATTAGAACAATATGAAATCATTTAGAGATTTAACTGATTATCAATTCTTGTTTTTTTTTTTTTTACAAATTCTTCTCTTGCACAATTTTACAGATGTGTTTGATGAGAGTGAACCGTGATGATATGGATGATGATGTTTATACATGTGCTTGCTTGTGTGATGATGTAAATGATGATATGATGATGGCGATGGATGTATTGATAGTATATTATAGTATATAAGCGTGTCTGAGAGCGTGTCTGAAGAGATAAGAGAGAAATGAATTAACTAACATATGATAAGCTCATCCCGCACAAATTGCTACATTACCAACTAACTAAACTATTGTCAATAATGAATGTAGTGTGATTGAATGGTTTATTGAATGATTTAATGAATGTAAGATCTTTGGTGTATGTGTGTGTGTGTGCTTGTATCATTCCAGAATTCAAATGAGATTTATACATTATTGAATAAATATTTAAAGTAAAACTGTATGGTCGGTTAGTCCGATTGATAATATGCAAGTAAGTCATAGCGCTAGTAATTAGTTGTAAGCCCAAACTATATTCTAGAGAAAACCTTATACTCACATTAAGTGGGACTGAATGCAAGAATGAATGCCATGCGAGTGTGTGTGAGAGAGAGAGTGTGACATTGTGTGCGTCTGTGCGAGTTTGTGTGTATGAGAGTGTGTGTGTGTGTGAGGGAAATACTTGAGTAAAGCACCACGCGCGGCTGAAACATAAAAACGCAAATAAAATACAAAATAAAACAAAAGAATATTTTTTTAAGGTTTGTAAAAAGCATTAATAATCTATACCAAAACGAAACAATGAAAAGAAATGAAATGAAAACAAAACAAACTGAAAACAAAAACAAAACAAACAAACGGAATATATGGTACTGATTTTATACTGAGAACTGAGACTTACTACTTATATACAAGTACACAATTACTTACACACAACTATACGAAATAAGGACTATGATTACTTTACCTATACGCTGGACGTACGAAAACTACCAAACCAAAACCAACTAACTAAACGTAAACGTAAACGTAAACAAGAATAAGGAACAACAAATACAACATCCTAGTAAAATTTACACAACCAAAAAGTCGAGTATATTATATCATACTTGGCTTGGCATACGTTATAAACTAGACTATACGTACGAGTATAATATATATAGACATGTACATACATACATACATACATACATACATACATGGAACTAATGATGTAATGATTGGTAATGCTGACGCGCGGTGCTTTAGCCAAAAAAAAATAAAAAATAAAAAGAGAAATAAATATTAACAACAAAAAGAAGAATAAGAATAAAAATCAACTTTGAAGTTAGAAAAGAAATATGTTCAAAATGTAAACATTTAAATGTTTCCTAAATTCGAATTCTAATTCAATATAATTTAGCTTAAGGCGTGTGTTAAATGAGAGGTGTATGAATAAACGTGTTGTGTTTGTATGTAATGCAATGAGAATTGTTGTGTTTTTGCTTTTGATACGAGTATTGTTTGTTTATTCGTTTGATAGAGACTCATGTGTAAGACAAACGCTTGTATTTACCGCATAAACATTGTGTATTCTCTTAATTTTTCTTCTTTTTTTTTTTTGGTTTTTTTTTTTGTATTTGGTTTTTGTTTTAAGCTCTCTATCCATCTATCCATTCTGCATTAAGAAGAGTATGTCTAAAGTGCGGCTTATATGTTCATAAGCATTGTATGACTGATAGTTTGTACGCGATGATTAGCAAATGTAAAATTGAGTTGAATTGTGTGCGAGTAAACGAATAAAAGTATTTTGAATGACCGAAACAAACACAAAGTGACTTTTCATTCACAAGGATTCATCCACAGCTCTCTGGAACTGATGCCGAATGGATAAAACTGTAAGCGTTTCATTGGAATGGTTTGAAGATCTTTTTAATTATAAATATAACACTTTGCGATAGTAAAAACCATACAGTATTTTCGAATATAATTATTACTAAATACAATTATTATTTATTACGTTCAAGGAAGTAAATAATTACTTAATTGTATAGAAAATTAAATGAAAATTAAGCTGATTCTCAATCTCATTAAAATAGTCGCTCGCTGTATATGGCTTGGAATCACATATAATTCTACAGTTTTGGATATGCTGGCAGTTCCAGTATGCCATCCTCGTGCAGCTGTCGCAGTTGTTCAGGATTTAGGTTCAAGTCCTCGAGCACAGATTGTTCTAGCCACTTGGTATCCTGGCTTAAATTGCCGGGCGTGCGACTTAAACGGGGAGCGGGAAGCGGAGCATTATTGTTATCGATGCGCTCAAATGAATTGCGTTCTTTATTGTGATCATGATGGTGGACGGTTTGCCAGTCCAATACGGGATAGACACACGCATCCACGTCTTCAAAAATGGCACTCCACTCTGCCTGTGTTTTGGTAAGAAACGCATCCGTTAGCAACTTTTTGCCCAGTTCTTGGTGCTCCTCGCCATACTGATTCAACTCGGAAGGCAATTGCAGACGCTCCTTTAGCACCTGAAAGAATTGCGGCTCAAGGGCGCCAACAGACATATAAAGGCCGTCTTTAGTCTTGTATGTGTCATAGAAATAGGCACCGCCATCTAAAATATTTCTGCCACGTTTTTGGTTCCAAATACCAAGGTTCCTGGACATAAAGAGCCAGCTGGCTATATAGGCGGCGCCATCAATCATAGCAGCGTCCACAACTTGTCCACGACCAGATCTATGCCGTTCCAGAAGTGCCAAACACACGCCAAGTGCACACATAACACTTCCTCCAGCAAAGTCTGCCAGCAGATTAATCGGCGCTGTGGGTTTATCATTCTCACGGCCGAGCATCGACAGTACACCGGATATTGCAGCGTAGTTGATGTCATGACCAGCCCGTGCCGCCAGTCGTCCTTGCTGGCCGAAGCCGGTAAGGCGTGCATATATAAGGCGCGGATTGAGAGCACATAATTGCTCTGGACCCAAATTTAACTTCTCCATGACGCCCGGTCGATAGGGTTCTACAATCACATCATATTTGCTAGCCAATTGGTGTATAATCTGTTGGCCTTCAGTCCGCTTCAGATTTACTGCTAGAATGGTTTTGCCATGGTGCAACACATCCAAGGGATGTTCTAAAGCCTGTTGAGTTCATCATATCAATAAATACTTCAATCAAAATTTCATTCATTCATTTCATTACCTTATCAATGCGTGTAACACTAGCCCCAAAATCGGCAAGTATTTTGCCACATAGTGGACCTGGAGCTAGACCCACAAACTCCAAAACCTTAACACCTTTTAGCGCCATTGCTGACCTTTATCAATTACTGGATTATGCACTTTGAACATGATCAACAGCGTTGAGCCAAATTTATAAGTGGCACCTAATCACCCTGTTGACTTTGTTGATGTTTTTAATGAAGACTATGGCCACCCTGTCGTGTGCATTCCGAAGCTTGTAACTCTGTCATGCAATCGTATGATATTAAAATTCTCTGTAAATGCTAATTCTTTTGCCAACTCATTGTAAATTGAACCACAGAAATTATTTCTGTTATTGTTTTACTGTAATAAAGCAATTCATCAATGTTGCTTGAACGCATCAGCTGGTTCTTAAAATAGAGATGACACATTGGCTGATTATCGAACGAGATTGGTTATCGATTAGAACATCGAATAGATTTCAGTTTGCGGCAACTGCAATTCTCTTCCACGCCTATCGTCAATAGAAAATTTAATGAGCACTAATGCTCACGTTTCTGGCCTTAATTAAACGAACTATAAAACATATAATTCACGAAGATGCCACAGCAACGTCGTAAAGTTGCGTTCAGCGGCAAAAAGAAAAAAGATCAATTGCTGCAAAAGCGCAATACGAAAGGTAAGCAACAATATTGTGCATCCGCGGATGAAGCCGGCTAATGAAGTCATCCTCAGGTCCGCCGAAGTATTTGCGCAGCACACAGGAATCTTATGAGGACAGTGATGTTCCAGAGGCGACAACATCACGCAAGCTTATGGAGCAACCTTTTTCACGTGGCGGGGGACGCAATAAGAATGTAAATCGTTATAATCTGCAATTCACGCAAGAAACCAAAAAAGAGCTGGAACTGATGAAGGAAGAGGGCTTCAAGCCACTGAAAGTATTGTCCGCCGTAGAGCGAGAGATCGATGCAACTCATTTTGAGAACTATGATTTCCCGGTGCGTCCAGCCTGGTCCTTTGACAGCAGCAAAGAGCAGCTAGATCGCAATGAGAGTCGCTACTTTAAGGTAGGTCAGTTAATATGCACACTTTCAGATGTGAATTAAACTATGTCTACTTTAGGAATACATGGATAAGCTGTTCAAAATGCAAGAGTCTGACACTGCTAAGGAGCTGTCGCTATTTGAGCTTAACCTGGAGACCTGGCGTCAGCTATGGCGAGTGCTCGAGTTCTCCGATATATTGCTAATCATTGTGGATGTACGTTACGCCTCGCTAATGTTCCCACCTTCGCTCTACGATTATATTATTAAAACTCTGAAAAAGCATGCGATTGTTGTATTCAACAAAGTGGATCTAGTCCTGCCCGAGGCTGTACTCGCCTGGCGCAACTACTTCAACGAGAAATATCCGGAACTGCCTGTTGTGTTCTTTGCCTCATACTCATCACGTGTTCGCAAAGGCGCTCAGCGTTCGCATCGACGCAGCATGGACGGTGTATACAATATTTATCGCGAGTGCCAGCGTTACGTACAGAACGATGTGGATCTGTCTGAATGGGAAAACAAAATACGCGAGGATATGCGCAACAGCCAGCTGAGCGTCTTAGAAGATGAAGTAAAGACGGAGATCACCGGTGAGCTAAAAATTCAGAGCTCCATGGACACGTCCCCGCAAGAACACGTGAAATATCACAATGGCGTGATGACCATTGGCTGTATTGGTTATCCAAACGTGGGCAAATCATCGTTAATCAATGCGCTCAAGGGACGCAAAGTTGTTAGTGTCAGCCGTACACCTGGCCACACCAAGCATTTTCAAACCATATTCCTTACGCCGCACGTACGCCTTTGCGACTGTCCCGGTCTGGTATTTCCGTCCAGCACCCCAAAGAGCCTGCAAGTGCTGTTGGGTAGTTTTCCCATATCACAGCTGCAAGTGCCTTACCGCTCGTTGAAACTGCTGGCCGAGCACATCAATCTACCGCAGCTGCTACGTTTGCATCTGCCTGATGACTATGAGGAGTGGTCGCCTGTGGCCATATCCGACGCTTGGGCGTACAAGCGTGGCTTCCTGACCGCCAAAGCAGCGCGTCCAGATCGCTATCGTGCCGCTAATCACATTCTACGCATGTGTCTTGCTGGCCAACAGCAGCTGGTGCTGCAATTCTATCCACCTGGCTATGATTCGCAACGTGAAAACCTGAAACAGCATTCCGACTTGGTTGAGATCATAAAATATCAGCAGGTTGAACTGGAACAAGTTGATAGCGAGACAAACGAAGATACATCCTCCGTTTGCTCGGACAGTAAGTGGAACTTGTTATGCATATAAATCTGTCATCAATCTGATATTCTGTATTTTACAGCTGCTGACAGCAACGAGGAGGAAGAAGACAGCTCCAACGATGAGACCAATGCGGACGATGATGACCAGCAGACGCGAGCACGCAACGTGTTTGCGCTGCTTGAAAATGATTAGATTCAATTGGATTGGATTCGACTAATGTAACGCTAACGCCTGGCATCATGGATGCAATTGCTATAGTATGAAATCTATATTTTGATACGACACATGACAAATATTTGTTATTATCAACTAGCCTCACATACACACATATGTATATGTATATGTATTTATAAATATATCAATATGTAAACCTATTCATCAACTTCATCGGAGGACATCATCAAGTCAGAGTCGTCGCCACTTTGCTCGTCTAAAGAAAGTAGCAGCTCGATGGCTCTGAAATGGGAAAGCAAACGGTGTTCACATTAAGAATATATTTATTTTATGGGATCTGCCTTCGACTCACTTGATGATCTTATTTTCATCGCTGTCCTCGTCAATAGGCGACGGATACAACGCCTTCTTTATCAGTAAACGCTCCAGATTAGTGCGTAAATTAAGCACAACGGCAGCGGTTTCCGGATCACACTTGAAACTAGGAACAAACAATTATTAATTAAAAATTATCAATACAAAGAGGAGAGAGACTTGTCGGCGCTCGCCACACGCTTCAAAATGGATGAAGCATAAGGATGTGGCCCATTTGCTTGTCTTTCTTAGCACAGATGTGTATAGTTTATGTGGTCTCTCATCTCTAATACAAAGCTTAGGTCTGATATGAATTACAAAACCGTATTCGTTTGCTTACTAGTAAGTCTGCGCTACAGATAGATACGGCGTTTGGTCAAGAACACCGGACTGGACACCGTCGCCGAAAATGATGAGTGCCATTGGAAAGACCATTGTAGCATCGAGCAGGTAGAGCGCTGTTGATCTCTGTCGTTGATAGTACACAAAGTAGCTGGAATTGAAGCCACTGGCGCCGCTATTTACAGAGGAGGGATGAAAGTTGACACGACGGCCATCGTCTGTGGTCATATTGTGTATGGCGCGCACATGGTTCTTGACCATGCGTGATTTTCTGTAGATAAACCAATTCATTGATAATAAATATGGAAACGTTAGATGCATTTCTATCATACCTTAGGTGTGCCATGTTCGGGTAGAGCCCACCGCCAATAATAGCACGCAGCAGCGGTGTCTTCTCAGAGTTGATATTGGATCCGGCATGCAGGCAGTTCGATGTGGTTAGGAATCTATAAAATCAAATAATGTAAGTCATGTATATACAAGGTAAGATTATCCTACTCACTTGGAGTTGTGCAAGAGATCTGCAAATTGTTGCTTCATGCGCTCTAGCTGCTGCATCGTCGTCAGGCTGACGAAATTATTATAGCAAAAGTCACGCTCTCGATGGGCCTGCCGGCTCTCGCGGTACCCACAGATGGTATTATGCACAAGCAAGTGATCACTGGACATGTTACGCGCCATCCGACGCTTGGCCTCGTCCACACGCCGCTCTAGGCCTAAGGGTGTGTAAAAGGGCATTTTGTAGGAGAGCGCAGCAGCCGCTGAAGTGATGGGATCCAGACAGCGGAACAATGCTGCTATCAATATCATTTTGCCCATTTGCGGGTCAATGGGTAGCTTGGCCAGATGCATGCCCAGCGGTGTGAGCAAGTCGTTACTGTCCAGAGCTTCAATGCTATAAATGTGAATACTGTGAACATATAATCCGACGATGAACAAATATCATTCATTCACTTACCGTTTCAGTAGAGCTATACCTTTGCCAATGGCCTCCGGCACTGGTGCATTGATCAGGGTTCGCAAAAAGGCATACGGATCATCTATATGGAGCAGCTTCAAATTAAGTATAATGGATTCCAATTTACAGCGCAGTATCTCTGGTATGGGCACCTCAGCCATAAGGTTCTCGCGTGCGCGGGTGAACAGATTATAGCAGATGCCAGGCTGTACGCGTCCGGCGCGGCCCTTGCGCTGCTGTGTATTGGCATGCGTGACCCAGGTCTCGTCAAGCGTTTGTATGTTTGCCTCGATGTCGTAGCTGCTTGATTTTGTACGTCCAGTGTTGATGACATAAACGACATCATCAATGGTCACCGATGTCTCGGCAATTGTAGTGGAAATAATAACCTTACGCTTGCCACTCGGTGCTCGCCGGAAGACGGCTTGTTGCTCCGCTGTAGGCATCATTGAGTGTAAGGGGAAGAGTATTAATTTGTCGCGCCAGTGCTGTCCTTTGAATGTGCTTGGATTGGAAAGTGCTTGGTGCAATTTAGATATTTTATCGTAGCCTGGCATAAAGATCAATATGGCACCATCCGGTTCGTTCTCGGATATATAGTAGACGAGATCTGCTATGAAGTCTATATCCTCACAGCCCTCCGATTCGGGTTGACGCAGTTGTTCCAGTACCCGATTATCATAGTTGTTACGTATCCGCCTAATGTAGGGCTCTATCATAATCCGGTGCTCGGACTGATCTGACCGTGCCCGTGTACGTTTCTCGCGTCGGTTGCCAAACTGATAGCCAGTCCGTTGCAGCACATCCTCCAGATAGAGCATGCGTACAGGATACATAATCCCTTCAATACGCAGCATGGGGCACTTATCAAAGTAATCACAGAAATCCTGCTCACGCACCGTAGCGCTCATTAATATCACCTTGAGTGTGGGCCGATGCGGCAATATAGTTTTAAGCAAGCCCATCAGTAGATCCGTCTCTACACTTCGCTCATGAATCTCATCTAGCACAAGCACGCTGACATTGTGCAGCAACGGATCAGATTGCATGTGTTGCAGCAGTACGCCGGTTGTGCAGTATGTTATGGAAGCACGGTCCCTTGGCTTGCAGCTCTCTAGGCGTATCTGATAGCCCACGGATTGGCCCAGTTTTTCGCAACGTTCATAGCTTACGCGCTCTGCCACAGTTATGGCCGAGATGCGACGAGGCTGGGTGCATACAATGTGGCAAGTAGAGCCAATACCTTTGGCTATGCAATCGTCAAGCAAAATCTGCGGAACCTGTGTCGTTTTGCCACATCCGGTGCTGCCTACTATTAGTATCACTTGATTCTCATCCACTACCTTTATTACATTAGCAGCCTGTGTCATGGCGGGCAGCTTAAATCGAGCTTCGTAACGCTCTTGAAATTCTGCAGATTCCAAACGCTCCTGTTGATGCTGCTTTAAGTGTTCATCCATGTTTTCATTTCGTTGATTATCTTGCTCGTGCTGCTGCTTGGTTTCCTTTATGAACTCATCGAAATTAACGGTCAACAAGTGACGAAACTGCTCCTTGAACTTAGCGTCCAGGTTATTATTCCCCTGCACATTGGCTGATTCAAACTCCTGTACATAATCTTGCACGCGCTTTAGAATGCCGGGTGGCACACTAACATCACAGCCCAAACGAATCTTTGGAGCATCTTCATTGCCGTCTTTCTTACGCTGACGCGCAAGATTCCGATAGTACATTCCAATCTCGCGGCCAGTCAGTCCTGGCGGACGACTATTACCTCTGTGTGAGCGGCCACCTGACTTATATTCACGCTGCATAATTGTAAACAAAAAGTTGAACTTGCATCACATACAGCTGATTTTCGGAAACTAACAAAACGTTTAGACTTGCATGCAGCCCTGCTGAATGGCAAACTTTTTTATCGATAGAACTGCGTATATCGATTTGATGTATTCAGTCATCGAATTTAAATTGCAAACAGTATAAGAATTTAGTCCCGCAATAATGCCGTGCATCGGTATTTCCAAAGATTTTGAGAGAGATCTAGACATGTGTTTCGCTCACTGTCCAAAACGAAGCAATAAATAGTATATTTTTAAAAATCATGTACATTTTTATATATGAATATATATATGTATATATGTATTGTAAATATATAAGGAAGTAACAAAGTAGCTCTATTGACATTAATCTTCTTTATCATTATCATTTAATAGTAAATATATGAATTCTATAAAATGTATAATTTATTGCAAGCACATGTTTCATATGTAGGTTCTTTGCAAGAACAATCTCTCATTGGGGGGCATTACCTAGAGTAATACCAATACCAACGCCGGTTAGAACAGCCACCAAGCGTCGTCACTCACAAATGCGATGGACATGTAAAGACCAATAAATGTTGCTTGTACATGCGTGTAGTGTATTTGTTGTAGGTACAATCTTTATACTAAGTTAACATGGGTACGTTTCATTGATTTCATTTAATTTAATGCAATACATTTCATTGTGACGAAATTGTAATTGTAAACTACTAATTAACATTTTAAGTTAAATGAACAACAAACAAGAAGTTTTCAACTTCTCAAGTAATACAGCTATACTATATGAAGTGAAAGCATATTAGTCATAGAAGAATGCATAAATATATGTTTATGTAAATGTGTGTGTGTGTGTTTGAAATGATTATAGGAAACAAAAAAAAAATAAAATTAAAAGAACATTTAAATGAAAACTCGAGGAAGTACATTAATGTAAATGTTAGGATTATCTTCACTACAATTAGGTTAGACTGACTTCTTTCTTTAAATATAACACATATTCATACATATCTTGAGCAATAAACAAGTTTAACAACAAAATTAAACTAATGCTGCAGTCTAATACATTTGAAATTAATAAACAATTGGGTGGAAGTAGAAATGTGGAAGAGGGGGGCTCGTGGGGACAAGGATCGCTTCATGCAATGGTGCTTAATTTCTCTTCTTAAGTACGTATTTTATGAGGTAATTGATGCGTGTTACGTGCATATTTCAAATTCAATTTCAATTTCAATTTCAGTTGCAATTTCATATTCAATTTGTATGAAAACGTACATTATATAGTAATAGCTATAGTGAAGAGAGGACGCCAAGTTCTCCCAATATGTAACAAATTGCTTTTGCTAACTCACTAAATTTGTTTTACAATTAAGTGAAGTGACTAAACTAGGAGTTGAAATGAAACAGAATTACAAAATTTATAAAAATAAAACTTTTCTATGTTTTAACCAATTAAACAAGCATGTTTCGATTATGAGTTACGAGTTACGAGTTTGGATTTGCATTGCATTACTGAACGATTGTGAGTGAATTCTGTTTATGGAACAAAAATGTAATTTGCGGCAACTGGGTCTGCTAGTGAGGGGGGCTCCGAAGACTGTCGTTATTGAGGCTTATTCTGTTTGAATTCGTGGCTCTCAATTGTTTTTGGCAATAGCGGCGTGGAAGCCGCTGTTCCGTCCCTGTCATCGTTTTCACCATTCTGAAGATCGCCAGCAACATCTGATGTGACCAAGCTGCTTAACGATGCATCTTCTGTACGCTCTGGCCCCATTCTATGGCCGCCGGGGTTCTGCCCACTAACACTATTGCTATGATCATCCTGCGATATATCATGAATCGTAGGAGATGATTGTGCACTTCTGTTTGGTTTCGATAAACGCCTTGCACTCTGGCTGGCTGACAGTATACGAGGTTTGTCATCCTCCGTTATGGAGTGCAGCAGACGTTCCACTTCATCGTCGAACGTTTCGCTTGAGAATGTGCCAGACTTGCGACTCTTCTCCAGCAATGTGGCCTTCTTGGCAGTCAGGTACAAGCTACGCTTAATGGCAATATATATCACGTCAGTTGCAGCGCGCACCGAATAATCCGGAACGAAAGTTTGTCGGATTTTCGCATCCATATTCAAAGACTGCATTGATCCCATCTGCGTTGGAGAATCTGAAGAAAATGAAGAAGTTAGTAAAAGAAACCATTTATATGATTTTTCGGTTGAACTAACCTATAACCACATTCTGTACCAATGCCTGGGTTCCAAAGTAAGTGAAGGGTCCACTGTCAAAGAGCAGGCCCTCTTTGCCAATTGTGACTTCAACGCGACCCTCGAGTATAAGTACAAAGAAGTCAACAGCCTTGCCTTGCGTAAATATAAATAGACTGGGATCATCCTTGTTCTTGCCTTTGGATTTGATATTGTGGAAAACATCTTGATTAAGTAAACGCCGCAGAATTGGTTCCGAAATTAAATCCTTCTTGAACGCATCAACAGCTGTAAAAAATCAATTATTTTTTGTAAAATTAAATGCCAATTAATGATTCTTTTAATGTATTCCTTACCTGTACTTAAGTACTGGAATGTAGCCAGTGTTAATTGAGGAGATATGCGAACAGTTTGTGCCTCGCGACGCTCAGCGAAGGCCGAGAAATCGGCTTTCTTATTGCGATTCCGACGGGTTTTCGTACGATTATCAACGAACACATCGGTCTCATCAACAATCTCAGCTTGTATAAGCTCCTCAATAACATCTTCCAGTGTGACAAGGCCGACAGTTTCATAAAACGGATCGCCATCGCCCTCATTATTGACGCGATGCACGAACGCTATATGACCGATTGTGCCTTCCTTGAATTGATTAAACATTATATCTAGTGTGTAGTCTTCGAACACGAAATGAACGGGATTCTGATAGAATTCGCATAACGTCTTCAGTGGAGTATTATCGTCGGTATCAACGAATGCCAAATCTTTAATATAAAGCAATGTGACAATATTCTTTCTATCGCCGTCAAAGACGGGAATACGTGAGTATCCAGAGTTCATGATGTCCGATACAGTTTCAAAGTCCAATACAGCGTCCAATGAGAGCATATAAGCATCGTTAATGTGCGTCATAATATCGGCAACAGTTTTCTTGCGCAACTCCAATGCGCCTGATATAATATTGACTTCATTCTTATCCAAATCATTGACATCATTAGTTACCTAGCATAGGAATCAGTAAAATTCATTACAATTCAATTCAATTCAATGCATTTAAATGAATGTTTATTTACTTACACGAACAAGCTCCTTTAGGCGCTCGCGATTAAACACACTACCAATCTCTTCACCCAAAAGTGCATCGAGGCAACGGGAAATTGGGTAAGATAAGGGCGCAGTTATAGCCATTACAGTTTTCGTAATCATTATGGTCTTGGCGCCAATTGCCAAGCCATGCCTGGAGCACACAGCCTGTGGGATAACAAGTTAATATTATATTAATCATCATATCAAATATCCACTTAGAGAACTTTTATTTACAAATTGAAGTTGTGACAGTGTATGAATGTACATGAAACTCATTAATCCATTTAGAGATATTTAGATCATATCATGTATTTCTACATATTATTCTCTAAATGAATTTGAGTGAGTATATTATATTACCTGTGGTGTTATTTCACCAAAGAGCACGATTGCCAGCGTGGAGAATATTACGGCAAAGAGTCCAGAGGTAAGACCATCCAGCAGAATGGTAAAGGTGGAGTTAACCAACACATTACCCAAGAGAATACTGCACAACAGATAATTACCTTGATCTCTTACAGGTGCAATTTTAGCAGCATATCTTCTCTCTTTCTCCGTGCCAGTATTACGTAAAATCTAGAATTGACAGCACAACATGTATATAATAATATATTACACTTATATATTATGTATTTACCTTAAGTTCAGTACGGTCCAAAGACATCAGACCCAGGTTGAGACCAGAGAACAATGCAGAGAAGCCCAAGCATACGATGATAACCAGTATTGCCGCCCAAATGGGCAATAGGGGTTTATGCGTACGAATTTGCAAGAATTCCTCTCCGCCCTGATGCTCAAGCGGTTTAGTTTCAGCCGCCGTATCAGGCTGTACCAAGAACGAAACAAAAGCATATTCAATTCCTGTACTTGTAGATTTGGATTGAACAGTTGAACTCACCTGTTTACCTTCATCGTATTTGGCACAAACGTACAAAACATCCTCTGAAGGCGGCAATTTAATGGTATACGTGGCCGTTAATCCGTTCGCGGATACCTTATCCGGCTTAAAGAATTCCGTAACAGGCTTTATGCATGGTCCACCATACACAGATACCCCATTTGTGAACGTGATAAGGGTGTTATCCTTTAAAGCAATGCCAAAGACACGCAATTTCTGCTCCTTATCGCTCAATACACTGGGAACGCCATCGTCCATCTCACCCCCATCTTCCAATCGAATTCCAATAACGCGCAAAAGCGTAAAGTCAATTGAACGCTGAACTCTGAAAATAGGAATAAAGAAGTAATTATTATAATGATTCGAGGTATACTTAAAATAAAAAAAACTTTTCGAATAATGCGTTTAATAAATGAAATCATTTGAAAATCTGGAATATACTGGAAGTAAACCTTGTAGAACTTTTAAAGAAACTAAATCGGGTTGTTATCAACACCAAAGATAGTATAAATCATCATTCAAAATATGAAACACAAGTGTAGATTGAAGTAAACAAAATTCTCTCTAAATCTCAATTTCCATATCTCAAGTAGTGTCACGGCTGATACTTGTATAGCTAAGTATAGAAAAACGTGTTAAAGTTAATATAGTTGCCTAGGCGTAGCCTGATAAATTATGGCTGTGACGTAGTCAACACCCTCTACTCCCAAGTATTATGCAACTCATACATATTTTTTACAGATAAGGCCAACTAACCCCTCTCTACATGAGTGTAAGTACATATACATATATATAAATATATATATCTATATTTGAATCGAAAGTACATATTATGTACACCTGGTTATTTATGGTAAAAGCAGGAGCTAACCGGAAAATACCAAATATTGCTGCATTAAAATAGATAGATTATCTTATTCGGCCTTGCGTCATAGTCAGCATAGTCTTATCACGTGTTGGCATTATCTTAAACTAAACACAATACGATCGTATATCTCATTCGATCAGCAACAGATCACAAACCAGATTTCAAGTATGCAGGAGTATTTCAATGATTAACCAAGTGCTCGTGAGCAACTCGAAATAATCAAGACTATTATCAACAACTATATATATATATATATATAGAGATAAGTTTTTAATTTACAATATAATAAAGTCATTTACAGATACTTGATAGCATGTGATAATGTATCATACTCTCCGTCAAAAAGAAAACCCATCTGATATTCAGTTGAGAAAATGATCCTATTTCATATAATCATAACAATTTATATATACACATACATATATCGAATCACAAGTCCATTTCCGTCAACTTGGCTTAGGTTATGGTAGGTAAATATACAAAACGAATAAAAATGGGTGAATCTATAGATTTTGTTTTCAAGTTTCTATGGATGTCAATCTACATTGTAGTGTATCTTTAGTCATATCACTACAATAAACTTATACCTTGTGGCTTTTAGGAACATGTTAATTTCATTTGCATTTCCATAAAAAGAACACACACACACACACACACACACACACACACACACACACACACACACACATAGAAGATGAACTAAAATATGAGTAAGTAGATAAATTTGTATGCAAACATATCCATCTATTCAATTGGACTTACGACCGGATTCGTCTTTATTCAATTGACTCGAATCATTTGGCGCCCAACAATCTTATAATTGGTGTTCAAATCTCGCATGGGTCAACGCAAACACAATTATTCGATTGAACTTGATGACTCAATCGAATTGGAGACCATGACACCACAAACACAACAAACCAACATACACACATACATATAATCTATATAAATATATATGTATGTATGTATGTACGTATGTATGTA
>JBANCZ010002359.1:0-16116 GCA_037040025.1 Sphaerogastrella javana | reverse complement strand
AATTTGTACACAGATTTTAAAGCAAATATTCCTCTTTTTTGAATACGGTGTGCTGTTTGAAGATCGTGTCCACAATAAATAACAGCAAATCGGAATTCATTTTGTTTAACTTCTATCCAAGCAAATTCGTTGTAATCTGTTATGCCGTTTCAATTTTTAATAGAGCCATAACAGCACAGCTGTTATTATATCGATAGACAATTTTACTCAAAATGGCAATACATCGATTAGCATAGCTCAGCTGATAAAATAAAAATAAAAATCTCCAAACGAAATACCTTATTTAAAATAAAATTCGTTTATCATTTGATTTTTTTTTTTTTTTTGAATAGTTATTAATTAGAGAGTTCTTTTAAAATGCTATTGGCAATCACAATACGCTGTATCTCAGAGGTGCCTTCATAAATCTCAGTAACGCGTGCATTCCGGTAGTGCAGCTCTGCCGGCATATCGGTCATATAGCCCATAGCGCCCATTATTTGAATGCACTGGTGGGCACAGAAGGTGGCCGCCTCCGAAGCATGCAGCTTGGCCATGGATGCCTCCTTGGTCACGTTGAAGCCGTTGTCCTTCAGCCAAGCCGCACGCCATGTCAACAGGCGCGACACCTCCACACGCAGAGCCATATCCGCAAGCTTCTGCTGTATCATCTGATGGCGTGCTATGGTTTTACCAAACGACTCACGCTTGCTGGCATAATTCACTGCCAATTCGAGAGCTGCCTGTGCAATTCCAGTGGCCTGTCCGGCAATGCCAATGCGTCCGCCGTCCAATGACTGCATGGCAATCTTAAAGCCACCACCGGGTGTGCCCAGCACCTGAGACTTGGGCACGGCCACATCTTCGAGTGTCAGCTGGCATGTGGACGAGGCACGCATGCCCATTTTGCTCTCCTTCTTGTCTATGTTAAGCCCAGGTGCATCTTTGTGCATCAAAAAGGCCGTGATGCCCTTCTGTTTGAGCGACTTGTCGATGGTGGCAAACAAGATGCCACCACTGGCCTCCGTTGAGTTCGATATCCATGCCTTGGTACCATTCACTAGATAAACACCAGCCGCATTTAATTTAGCCATGCTACTAGCAGCAGCCGCATCTGAACCATTTCCCGGCTCTGACAGTGCATAGAAGCCAATGCGTTCACCCTGGGCATAGGGCACCAGAAACGTTTGTTTCTGCTCCTCTGTGGCATACTGATTCACCGTGTTCACATATAAATTGTGTACGCCCATGATCACCGACATGGCAGCATCGCCTCGAGCTATTTCCTCTATGGCTATAACATAAGCCAGATAATCCAAGCCAGCACCGCCTGTAATTTAATAAACCTTCATAAAGTTTTCTATTAGATAAAAACGATGAACGCACCGTACTCTTCTTTTATGGCAACCGATAAGAGACCCTGTTCGCCCAAACGTTTTATAAGGGCTGGCGTTAAAGACTCCTCGCGATCATGACGCCTGGCGTGCGGTTCCAGTTCCGCATTGACGAAATCTCTGCATGATTTTTGCAGTATCTGATGTGTTTCCGACAGGGATGCCAAATTTGCAATGCTTCGGCGACTTTGTTGCCCTAAATAAAAAACAAATCACAAGCAATCGATTACCATATGCATAGTGTTACACCTGATATGCATATCCATAGATATGGTATATCGTATTATACGTACGCAGCCCCCATGCGCTTCTTAATAATTTTTGCATATTCCACTGTTGCAAATATATGTATCTATCGACTCAAAGCGATAAGCAGCTGATCCTATTGTACGTCCGTCCACCGACGCGGTACGATGTATACTGTCTGTGCCGGGCGATCGATAACGATCAGCTGGTAAGACAAGCATTGAAGCAATGCAAAAGCTCAAGCCATGGTCGTAGTCAGAGCCATGTGAAGAGGGACGCTATTAGCAGAAAGTAAACAATAACAAATTTAATTGATCGTTGTTTTTTTTAATCTGAAAACGACTTCCTAGTGATTTTCTTTTTATTTTTTGGGAGCTTAGGGACAACTAATTTTTTCTATTTTATATGTTACGTCGGTTTTAGTAATGTGTTTATTATTATTAGCGATTGACCAGATACGATCTGTTCCTTGGTGGTTTAACCATTTGTTCTTCCTCGAAACACTGTTTAAATTTTTTAAAGTCAAGGAATGAAACCGAACCCGAATCCGTAATCGAGAAAACTGAATCCGTAACTAATCCTCTATTTCAGTCTATCAAATATCCAAACCTATGCCGGAACGTTATTTTCATTCGGTTTCATTCCTTGGTTTAAATACTTCACTACGCCCCTGTTTTGCATAATTAAACTTCAGCACATTTATTGGATTTTTTTCACTCAATTTAGACTCTGTACTCGAGGGAGAACAAAGTGTACATACAGTTTGGAGGCTCGTCAAGATCTCAGACCTAATACACTTACATATATGCATCTGTGTGCAAATTTAGGGATTAATTTCGTATGGGCGAGTGTGTAGGCTGTTCCTATGCCTATTTATAGGTACGGCTTTTGCACAGTCGTGCGCACACGACTGTTGTTTATGGAATAGCATTTCTAAGTACCTCTGTACCTTGTGCATGAAGAGCGCAAAGGGTAGACAAAGCATTTAGTTAATATGTTTTTTCAATGAGCCTCAACAACAAACACGTACGATATTTGAAACCTTGAACTTAAATAATTCGAAATTAGGAATTAGTGCGGTTCTTTCTTTCCTTTTTTTAACAAATGCAAACTTAACTCAAGGTGATTCATTTGATGGCGCGAAATTTCCGGGCTAAACATAATCAGAAAAGCAATATAATAAATCAAAATGAATGCCGAAAGCTACTCCAACAATTTACCAATTGATTGGGCTTGCAATATTTTTGGAAAGATTAACCCAATTCGAAAGTGTTATATCTTTAGTTGTATATTCACATATCTTTTATTAACCCACTTTTTACTTTAGATCTATAACACAACATTAATTCAGTTTTAATGCTTATTTTTGAGTAGTATCTGTTAGTCGAGTATAGTGGAGCCTTGCAGTCGTTTACTAGGTGCAATGATCAGTAGGAGAACATTGGACAAGTGCACAATAATTTGCAATTGAAATGGAACTAATCCCCTTTAAATGCTTTGTTAGGGTCGAGTTTCACAGAACGATTTTTACTATTGCGGACATTTCACTTTAGCGTGGTTCGAAAACTTTTGCCGTAGCAGTAAATATCGTTTTGAGGCTTATCGATAAAATGCTCTAGAAATACGTTGAAATTTAAATGATTCGATATTCGATGTTTAATTGAATTGAATATTCTATTTATTTTATAATTTTTTTTGCTGGAATTTTCTATTGCATAACAACAGATATTGCTAATCATTAAAATTAAGTTTAAACTGAATTTTGCTGAATTAAAGCACATATGACAAATGTTTTGTATTTTCTTTGTAAGTTGAAACCAAAGTAGACGATTCGAAGTAAAAAAAAATATTTACACATCGTTCGATTTAGACAAATAGGTGCAGCCACTGAAATACATAATTAATTTTTTGTTTTGAAATTATTTTGAAACCACTTGTAAGAGAAGACTTCTTATTGCTATGAATTTTCTGATACAGCGAGGAAAGGTGCGCCAGCAGGCAATCAATGTGCCCGAAGGTCTGCCGGAACTACTATCGGATATAACGCGAGAGGTGCTACGGTGCCAGCCGACTAAGGAATGCCTCTGCCAGTTCATCATCGACTATTTGCACTCGGTTATAGTGGCACGGGAGAAGGCTTTGGGTGAGTTTTGGAATGAATTGCTAATTACAATTATACGATTACATTAATTACAATTTACATTATGTTCGTTTTTAAAGTTGCGAAGAGTATTTTGGATCGTGCATTACGCACAGTGAATAGCATTATATCTGATCTATGCATATGCGATCTGTCCAAGGAGAAATCGGACATGATGGCAGAGGTTATGGAAGAATGTTTCCGCAATTTCCTCGAAAAACGTCGCTGTGAGATGCGTAAAGGCCACGAAGCCATCAAATTTGCTGACATCGATATGCTCGAAGAGCTCATCCGAAAATGCAAGTTCTCCGATGAGGATCTAGACATATCACGTCCAGCCATCGAGAGTGCCTACAAGCGGTTCGTTGATGCGTACATGACTGCCAGCAGGGATGACAAGGGCATCGAGATACTCTATCAATACTTCCGCGATCGCGAACTCAAGCGTCTCGATGATCTGATGCGTGATAAAGCAGCGACCACCATTCAGGCGGCCTGGCGTGGTTACATTGTGCGCAGAACCCTGGAAGAGCAAATCTGTGTCTGCGTCTGCCAAATGGTAAATCACTATACCATTTATTTTTCACTAATACCTAAAATGTACGATTTCCTTTTTTAGGACTTACGCGATAACCGTGAAGAGGAGCGTAGAGATGCAGCCGCACGTGTCATACAGCGATTCTTCCGCAATATATTACTTGTAAGTGATCTTGTTATATTTTATGATTATAGCAGCAATAATTATTTTAATAATATATAATTTTTGTTCATTATAGCGTCAGCCTATTAAACCGGTAAGTTGCACCTGCAAACTTTTTATTATTATTAAAATATTACGCTCTTAGCTCGGAGATCCTTGTGTGGATATTGACACTGTAACGTCAAAGCAAGAAGTTGAACCTGAACCTAAACCAATACCCGTTCATGTCATCACCTCGCAAGCTGACGTACCTCCGGCAGCTGATGGAGAAACTGAGCAGCCGTCTGGAATTGAAGGTGAAGAGCCCCCACAGGCTGAATCTGCTGAGGCATCCAAACCCGGAGAAGAACAAGAGCCACAAGCGGAAGTACAGCCAGAGCCGCCCGGAGAGGAACCAGCAGCACCAGCTGCTGAGGAAGCACCAGCTGCTGAAGAAGCACCACCTGCCGAAGAACCTCCCGCCGAACCAACCGCTGAACCAGCCCCTGAAGAGGCTCCGCCTGAAGAGACACCCGCACCTCCTGAAGAAGCACCTGCAGAGGCGCCTGCTGAATAATAAAAAAATAATACTCTGTGTGCTGTTCATATTTTAAGTCAATCCGACTTGAGCTTATAAATTAGTTGAATGTATAATTAAATATAGAAATAACAAGACAGCATTAAGAAATTTCGATGACGTTCAAAATAGTTTTCATTTATTGTTAATGTGAACGAACAAATTAATATATTTAACAGTTTAGATGATCTATTTAGGGTATTGGATATTAGAGGATATTTGTGTCTAATACATTTTGTAATTTGATGATAACAATTTGAGAGAAACAAGTGCTTTCCATTGGAGTTGAATTTTAAGCCTCCAATTGTTCCTCTATCCAATCCGAAAATGTGGAAATTCTTGTATAGACATCGGGTGATATAAAGAGACCGCATATAAACAATCCATAGGAAACCAATCCAACTTGATGGATTTCTCCATTAGTATCAGTAACTAGTGGACCACCAGAGTCACCCTAGACATATTATAAAAACATTGGATATTGTTTATAATGAATTTTATCAGTTTACTCACCGAACATGCGCCTCTGAAGGCACCTCTGGCACAAATTTCCGTGTCTGTGACCGCAGACATGCCTCTCAATTGGCAGCCTCTGTTTGTAATGGTATTGTAGGTCATGCGCTGAAGAGTGTTGGGATATTGAAGGTGTTCCAGGGATGGCGGCAATGGTAATGGAATGGGCAATCTCAAACCCCAGCCGGTTAAAGTAACAGAAACACCACCGCCCACAAAATCCTTACCACGAAACTCAATTGGCGCTATTCTCTCATCATCAAATACGAAGGGAGGGTCAATTGTCAATACAGCTATGTCACTAGTGACCAACTCCTCATAGTCCGGATGTATGGTATATGATAGCACCTGGGAACGCGTACCAGTCGTATCATTCAGATTTCTGACACCTGCCAGAACGGTCATTAACGATGCATCAAGACCCATGCAACAATGGGCGGCTGTCAGTATACGATTGGGTGCTATAATCGAACCGCCACAGAAATGCACGTTACCGTCATCAGTCAGGTACTGCATGGAGATCTGATAGGGTACATATTCACCCAGTGGTACATCGGAACCACCTATAATGCGCGTATTGGTAAAATCATTCGGCTTGCGGGCTATATAAATTGTATAGACGTGAAATCGATCAATAACATTTAAGAGACATTTTCGAGTTTAAGGTGGGTAAGGTTAGAAATTTCTTACAGTTTTCACGACCGTAAATGCCATCCAAATAGACAGTCGTCAGTAGGACTAATAGAATAGCTCTCATGGTTACTTGTAAAGTGTTTGAAGTGAGCTCTACTCATCAGCCTATATAGTGTCAAAGCTGTCCCTCATTTCGTATAATTTGCATAGATATCGCTCACACAGACACAAATTATGCCATTAATTTTGATCTTGAAATTCAAATGGCAAATAATTTATGAGCTCTCACTACGTATCTAATGGCGGTAATTGGCATTATGTATGTAAGCTCATTAACTGCCAACTTTCCCTACTTCTCACTTCACAAAAAAATTCTGAATACGGTAATTAATTATATAAATCCAAATATAAGTCTGTCAGTTTATAATTATAGGAAAATCTATATTGTAATTTAATCTTTAAGCATGCCTAAATAATTTAAAATAAAATTTTTTTTTTTCACTTTTAATTAATAATTCATTAAAACTTAAATAAACAAGGTATTTTAACGTGCATCACATGTTTATTTGAAATAGTATTATCAAATTGTTCTCATTCTTGAAAATATAATCTCATTTTGCAGTAACTATGAATTATATTTACCGTAATTATGATTACGATTAAAACAACAGTACAATCGTCACAATCATATAAAAGCTTTCTACATTATCAGTTATTGTCGGGCCGTTGGAGGGCATAGATGGACTCGGCTCGATCCTCAGAAAGCATGGACTTTGAAAAAATTTTAGCAAAATGCGGAAACAATGGGCGTTATCAGTTCATGCTATTCGGCGTCCTATGTGTACTTACATCTCTCATGTCCATACACTTCTTCTCGCAGAATTTGATCAGTTTTGTACCAGAGCATTGGTGTTACCACGAGCAACTGGAGAGCCTCAGCTTCGATGAGATCGCAGCGAGCTACGCTAAATATGACAGACCATCCTGCACGCGTTTAGAAACCATAAATGGTGATAATATAACGCTAAGTAGTGCTCCATTTGAACGTTGGTTCTATAAATACGATCAGGGTTTTCATAGCATGAACACTGAGGTACATTGTATATTATCGTAATCCCCACTATACTATAACTAATAAGCTTAGAATTTCATTACAGTTAAACTGGGTATGTGATTCAGCATATAAGGCAAGGGTAGGTCAATCGCTGTTCTTTGTGGGCACCATGTTTGGCACTGTGGTATTTGGTGCTCTAGGAGATCGTCTAGGACGCGTGAAGACCCTGATATTGGCCTATCTGTGGTGTGGCATAGGCGATTTCTCGACAATGTTTACTACCAACGTCTACACATTCTCGATAAGTCGCGCGGTGTCTGGTTTGGGCGCTTCAGCCAATTTTTATCTCATTATTGTGCTAGGTAAGTCCACACACGCCAAAAATTTAAGATTAACGATAAAGTAGATAGACATAAGAATGCTACGTAATATGTTAAGTATTCCTATTTTGATAATATAAACGAAAACCTTGTCCAGTTGCTTAAATAACACTCAATGTTTCATAGAGATGTAGCCATGTTTGCCCATCTTGTCTGTTGATTGATCTATTCATACATCTGCAATATTATTTTGGTTAAGATTTTAAAAATTGGAATTATTTGCAGTGCTTGAATATGTTTCACCGAAAATGCGTAATATTGGACTCAGCACCGTCATTGGCATCTCTATGTCAACAAGCATGATTGGAGTTTGTTTCCTGGCCGTCTGGGTGGGCCATTGGCGAAAATTGCTGATGTGTACCTCGGTGCCACTGCTGCTGGTGGTGTTCATCTACTTTGTGGTGCAGGAGAGCGCACAGTGGCTGATCACGCGCAACGATATCGATGGTGCCATACAGAGGCTACGACGTGTGGCTAAGATCAATGGATGCAGCGTCGCGGAGGAAGACTTTAAGGCATTTCGTGTGCACTGCGAAGAAAGCTACAGCCAGTGGTTGGGCAAGGAGGAATCGAGACTGAAGGACATCTGCGAATGGCCAAATTTACGCCGAAGATTCTGCATAATATTCCTGCTATTGTAAGTTATTGGTCAGCTAAGAAATGTTCCATAGATATTGTATGAATCATTTACAGCATACTCATCGATATTATCATGAATATAGCCGCACGCAATGTGGAAACCATGGGTATCTCGCCGTTCATCATGTTCGGCCTGAGTGCTATGGCCGTGCTCCCCTCAGGCATAGTTCAAGGACAACTACAACAGCGTCTGGGACGCAAGGCCACCTCAGTTAGTGCTATGATTGGTCTGGGTCTCACTGGGCTTACACTGGGAATTCTGATGTCCTTATCAGATCAAAATGAATACAAATTCGCTATAGTTTCAATAGCTGTTGTTATGAGGTTCTTCCTTTCCATGAGCTATCAATCGGTCTCACAATTTATAACAGAACTGATGCCCACTTCCGTCCGCTCTCGTGGCCTGGCGATTACCCATGTGGCTGCCAATGGAGGTGCTTTTATTACGCCTTATATACAGCATTTGGGTGGCTATTATTTCAGAGCTGTTCCCTTTCTAGCGATGGCCCTATTCGTATTCTTAACAATATATTTGTGTCTGCTGTTACCAGAAACAAGTAACAGAGAGTTGGCTATATCTTTAGCAGAGGGCGACGCCTTCGGGAAGGATGAAAAAGTCTTTGATTTCATCAAAGAGATACGTTATAGAAATAGGCCAAATCACGCTAAGGTTGACATTGAGCTTGAAGTGCAAGAGAACTTAATGGACAAACAAAGTCCAAACTAAACGTATTAAAATATATACACAAATTATTTTAACAAAATTCAATCATTAAAAAAATGTTTTTTAAACAGAAGTATTAGTCCATCTAAATATATTACTAAAAAACACAAAAAGGTCTTATTAACTTATGGAAAGTCGACTGATGTGGGCATGACATTCTTCATGAAATAACATAAGTTGATTGAGTCATGTCCGTCTGTACGAACACCGATTTTCGATGTACTATATCATACATATCATACATATACATTAGTAAAAAACTATAAAGTACCGAAATTCCGCCACGAAAAAACTGAAAGTGGAGTACATGCTGTCGTACACCGCCCCTACTGTCGGATATTCTATTAGATATTCACTCTTTCCCCACCTACTGACCTTTAAGTGTGACCATGTATGGTTGATTTTTTCTAAAGGGCTGGAGTGGCGCAGGGCTGCATTGAAACACTTCCGTCGTTGACGAATGTGACTGCATTGAAAATTAAAATTAAACATAAAACAATGACTTCAATTATTAATTGTTTAAATTATTGTATAAGGGTTTCAGTTAAATGCGTTTTGGTGCTTTTGTGTTACGGAATTTATTTACTATACAAAAATGAATATAATAATGATTTATCGATTTCTAATCGATATTACACCACAATGTTAAGTTGGCAGCAATTGATTGTTTTCTCTGTTATGTTAAACGATTCACCGCAGCGTTGCTTCTGTTAGTAGACGGAAAAATCTTGTGTGTGCCGCATATTTGTGTAGAAATATTAGCACGAGTAAAAATGCCAGAAAGTGATGTTACAAAAATGAAGGTGAGCAATAAAAGCATTTAATTACAATAATCGAAACATGCCAACTCTTGTACAGGTCGCCGACTTAAAGAGGGAACTCAAACTGCGTGGGTTGCCATTGAACGGCAATAAAAATGAATTACAGGACCGACTGCAGACGGCGCTACTAGAGGGTGACATCTCCCTGGAAGATAGTGCCATAGCGGATGCCATTGCGAATACCATAGACGACGACGTCTCACTAACCGATGAGGATGAGAACAAGCTGCTCGGGGATGATCACGAAGATTTGCTACTAAAGAGTCCGGTCAGCACGCCGACGGCAACAACAGCGACTTTGCCCGAGCTGACGACAGCAACGACGGCAGCAGCAGATGATGCCACCAGCTCTACATCGCCAACCAAAAAGATTGTTCTAAAGCGTAATAATTCGCAGCAAGCAGCAGCGTTGGCTACACCGACCACCACACCAGCTAAGGAGAACGCGGCGCCGACAACTGTTGCCACAACGGAGGGCAAGACGCAAAGGAAACCCATTGTTGTAGGAGGCAGTGGAGCCGCTGCTGCTGCGATCAGTGCAAACGGCGATCAAAAGACCGAGAAGAAGCTAACTGAACTGACCGCACAGGAGCGGTTACAGATGCGTGCCAAGAAATTTGGCATAACAAGCAATGCTCCAGCAGCTACAGCAACACCAACAGCCAGCGCAGCCGCAGTGGCAATAAACAAATCATCCAGTGCTTCGATTAAGGCCAACAACGGCAACAAAGAAACCGAAGAGCAACAGAGAGAAGCGCTCAAACGGCGAGCCGAACGCTTTGGCTGTGTGGTTCCAGAGAAGACGGCCAAGTCGTTGGCGGACGAACGTCTCCAGAAGCGCAAGGAACGTTTTGGCAATATTACAACTACGACCACAACCACCACCACGACAGGCACAGGCGAATCAACTGCGGCCTGGGCCGAAAAAGCACGCGCCCGGCTCGAGCGTTTCAAGACGACACCGGCAGCGGCTGCAGCCACAAAATAAATACCATACTATGTATACACACACACACACACACAGCAGAAGATGTAGAAGAGATCATCCACGCACACATTTATCATGCTCTGACCATTGTAAGGCACTAATTTACTCACCAATTTAACGCGTGTGTAGTCGTAAGGCAAACGTTTAACAAAACTAATTATAAATAAATTCAAACACAATAATGTCAAGAAGAAGCACTTTCATTGGGTTATAAGTTGGGATCTCTATTGCCGAGTAAACAAATCATCATCAAAATCAAATAAAGCAATGCTATGGATATATTCATATATAACATTTAAATGAAATCCAAGCTGGAATTGAAACACACAAATCTATATATATTACGTTTATTGGTTTTTGTTTTAATTCAATCACTTACTAAATACATGAATTGCGCTCGCTGAATTCTGGAAAGTCAATCGTTTCACACTTTAATAATGATCGTGTACGATTTAAAATAATTTTTGTTATAATTATAACTTAAAACATTTGCGACGGTCGGTCTCCTCCTTCCGACTTCCGACTGAATCGTCGCTGTTTAGCTGTTCAATTGCTGTGGGTCTAATGATGGGTTTGTTGTTGGTCATGTAGAGACAACTTTATTTAGTTATCATTTTATCTGTTTGCTTTGTAAAATCCCTAAAGCTATAAATTAAAAGTAGGTTACTTTAATGGTGCGTCCATCCAGACGTGACCCATCCATGAGAGCTGCAATAGACGAGAGAGAGAGAGAGAGAGAGGGGAATTAGTATGACGATAGTTAGAGCAAACAAGCGTCGGTGAGACTCACCTATGGCTAGTTCCGCATCACGCTCCTTGAAGAAGCGTACCACGCCCACATCGTTGCCGCGTATCTCGGCAAATTTGACATCGCCCACATCACGGAATTTATCTCGCAGCGTCTGCCATGTGCAACTCAATGGAACATTCTTAATGATGATCGTGTCCGATTTACGAGCACCGCCGCCTGCATTGCCGGCACCGCCGCCACCACCAACATTGCCGCTTCCACTGACATTGCCGCCAGGGCCACCACCACCGCCGCCGAACATGTCCATTTGATTACCCGAGTTGCCATAATCGTTGCCGTCCAATTGATTGTTGCCTGGATTTGGGCCGCCGCCGCCTCCGCCGCTGCTATTGTAGGCATTGTAGCCCACATTACCACCAGAGACACCGCCGCTGCCGGCACCGCCGCTATTGCCAGTGTTATAGTTATTGCCGGCACCTCCATAGCCGCCACCGCCGCTGGAATAGTTGTTGGACAAGCCCACATTGCCGGCCGAAACGAGACCGTCGTCATTACCGCCCGAGTTGCCAAGGTTGAGGCCCAATGTACTGAGCGATGAGCTAATCAGTGGATTGGACAGAGCTGCGCCCAGATTACCCAAATTGCCGACAACAGCAGCTAAATTGCTCGGATTCAAATTGTTCAAATTGATGCCACCACCGCCGCCGCCAGAGTTACTGCCCATGTTGGGCTTCTGCACTGGTGCCACTGGCGAGGGCTGCACTGCGGGATTATTGCCAAACATGACACCACTGAGGCTGCCTAGTAAATTGGCATTGCTGCCACCTCCAACTCCGCCACCGGCGACAGCTGACAACTGTTGTCCGCCCTGCACATTGGCGAGCATCTGGGAAGCATTTTGATTGCCACCGTTGGGCAGATTGTGTGCCACATCCTTCAGTGGCTCACCGTTGGGTCCCAGACCAATGCCGACGCCGCCCAATCCTTCCGGTAGTTTGAGGCCCTCACCCTTGTCTGGAATGCGATCCAAACGCACAGTCATTCGGCGATCGTACAACATCTGGCGATCCAACATAGAAATGGCCTGAACTGCTTCCACTGGATGATCGTATTCAACTACAGCAAAGCCGCGACTGTTGCCCTCCTTGTCCAGGGACAATTCCACGCTCTGTACCTTGCCGGCCAGCTTGAACACCTGCTTGAGCTTCTTGCTGTCCACCTTATAGTCCAACTGTTGAGATAACAATGCAAACATATATTAGCTAAATGCATGTAGAGTCATTGAAATCATATCAACGTCATATAGCGATAGGGCTGGTTACATCCACCTCAATGTTTCGACTCCTTCCGTCGCACTAGAAGCAAACGATGTCTGACGCACGCAACTTAGGAACCAACCAGACCCACCAGCTGACTGGCCCACAAACGACGCAGGGAGGCGGCATTTGAATACACCACACCACCAACTGTTTCATATTTATAACCCAGCTTGAAATCCCTCAATCATCATCCAGCTCTCAATTGCTCTGTATCGGCGATGAAGCTAGAAATGTATCCCTATATGCGACAACAACAAATCAAAAAAAAAAAAAAAAAAGCACTTGACAACCAGCCAGGAAATATAGATCCAGCCTTTATCTCATCAGTCGTAAGTCGGTTAGGTAATTCAACAATATTTAGAAGCACAGGTCAGTCGATCATTTAGTTATTAAATATACAAGAAATCGAACTCAACTTCGTTTATGTCTTCTAGTTCTTGTAGGAATAGATAAATCCGTTGATGAAGTGTCTAAACATATCAAAAATGTTTGAAAATTATATCAAAAGATCGACAATCGATATTATTCGTATGCAAATTAACGGACGACACTTTGAGGCGGCTGCCAGGTAAATATAAAACAATTTCTAGAATCTAAAGATCTACAAAAAACAAAAGAAAAACATTAAGGAGAAAGAACATTGCAAGTGTTGGTGTTGGTTTCCATTCGATAGATGCTGTAGCGCGATCGGTTGGGTTATAAATACGAAACAGAGAGCCCAGTAGAAAAATCAAATATTATTTGTAGATAGATAGATAGATAAAATCAAGTTACGACACAAATGGGCCAAAGACATATATATATATCCAATACACATACATATATATATATATTCGATAAGGCGACATATATCCATCCATAATATATGAACATGAATAGGATATATGGTATATCATATTATAGTATTGGTATTCATTTCTTTTTTTCTTTTATTTTTGTTGGTTTCGTTTTGCGTTTATCATAGAAATATTGGGATTTATAAAACATAATACTCACATTAGCAACAAAAACCTTATTATGCAAAGGTCCACTTATGCCCAGATTCTCCAAAAACGAAGCAGAAAGCCCATACAAATTGTAATTCGACGAATTAAAATCATTTGACATCATGTTAAAATTATTACGCCCAGATCTAGAAAAAGAAGCCAAAAATCCAGAGAGAGAAAGAGAGAGAAAAGATAACAAAGGCAAGACAATAAAAACAAGCAAATACTCCTCGTCATCTCGTATCCACGAAGAGAGCGCACGCACCATCATGATCATTGACATCACCATTATTATCATCATCATCATCATTATCATCATCATTATCATCATCATGATCATCATCATTCACAATCTTCATAATGCAGAGCGAACGCCTTAAAACTAATTACATAGACATACTCGTATATACTAGATCCTACTAAACTAAAATCTTACAATCTTTGATTCACTTAATTACTAAACACGAAGGCATACAACTGACAAAACACTTTGATTAACTAGAATATACATATATTACATACAACCATACATACATACATACATATAAGAGACATGTTCTATACTATAACCCATCGACTGTATGGAACATATACGATATAGCGGCAACCAAGAAATCAAAATGAAGCCTCTATATAAATTGATGTATCCAATTCCGAAACAAGACCAATTTCTAAAAATATTTGTTTTGCCTAACAGCATCTTTTTGGCGACGACGCAGCAGATGTACATCTCGAGTAAATAGATCAAAAATAACTGCAACTGGTCTTAGTATTATAGTAAATATAATATAAACATCTACCACATACATTCAACATAGTCTCAAATCCAATCTATTAGAAACGCCTGCAGTTTTACAAACACATTTCAAAACTTGTATATGATGTAATGCTACCGATCTACAATATTATATGAAATCTCAACAATCTGCATAGATCTCCATGGACGAAGAATGGAAAACGGCCTATGCTATAAACGTGGTTTACATATCGATTCTTCGCCAAACATTACACCCGACAAAAATAAAACATATTCCAAGATTTTCATGATGTTCAAAAGGTCGAAAATAACAGTTATGCAGCAGATGCGATACTATCGCAGTTCGTAGGTCTTTACAATTTTGTTACCATATGATAAATATCCTATATACTCGATGGATATTATTATGTTGCTGCCTTTACTTAAATTATTTCGAAATATTTATGTAGGATATAATAACGCATGAATACTCACATTCTGTCATCGTCACGGCGCGAGAAATTGCGATCACGATCATCCATCAGATCGCGTCCACCGCCGCCACCACCACCGCCGCCACCGCCTCCTCCACCATTGCCACCGCCGCCGCCTTCGCGCACAATGCGACCATATTGATCCCGCTGCTCTCCATGATCCTCCTTGACAACCAATTCTCGTCCGTTTATCTCATATCGATTCATTTTCTCCATGGCTTTTTGTACGTTCTCTGGATCCTTGAACTCGACGATGCCACAGCCACGGGCCTTGCCGCTCTCATCGTGGAACAGCTGCACATACTCCGTAGAGCCGACAACGCGACGGAATAGATCTTTCAGATCTTGCCAGCGGAAATCGTACGGAATGTTCGATATATAAACGCGGCAATTGCGCCGCTCACGACTTCTGTCACGCACCATATTACCACCGCCGCCACCAATACCACCGCCGCCGCCACCACCTCCTCCGCCGCCTCCCGCATTATTACCATTATTTCCATCGGCATCTGAAAATCGAGATCCACGTGCGCCGCGTCCACGGCGATCACGCTCTTTTTCGCGATTCTCAACAGCAGCTGCATCCATATTCATGACTCTCGTCTGTCTGTTTTAACGCCTGCAAAAAGTTCAACAATCTTTAATCGATTTCCCACACCCAACAACAAATTCAGCCAAGCGGCGTCATTGCAAAAAAAAAGATGGCGACTAGCGGCGTCTGGCGCAACTTCTTTGCACTGCGATATCGTTTTGTTAAATATACATGTAAATCGTTTTAATTGAACTCACCTTGTTGTTAATATACTAAATCAGTTTAGTATACACCCCGTAGATATATTTATTTTAAAATAAAACACAAATTTGCAGCGAAATTATCGTAATGAATATCTGCACTTTGTAGCTCAAATGTAAGGAAAAATTCTACACGGAGCGATTCACTGGAATGACTTCAATCGAATGAACTAAAACGATAAAGAGCGAACTGAGAGCCAACTGATTCGCAAGTGAACTAGTTCCACTCAAATTGCTGTCGATAGGTTTAAAGAATAGTGTTGTGCAATTT
>JBANCZ010002358.1:0-16116 GCA_037040025.1 Sphaerogastrella javana | reverse complement strand
TTTGTGTAAATAAATTCAAGAGGGAGAGAGAGAGAGAGAGAGAGAAAAACAGTAATAGTAGGGGCGTATGTGTGTCACTTAACAACTGCAAGTGCAACCAAATGTTGCAAATGTTGGCCATGTTGTTGTTGCTCAGCAAAATCTTACAGTAGTTGCAATTGGCGCCAACATGGCCTATGACGTTATATATTTCGAACTAACCAAAGCTGCAACTGCTTCAGATTTAACCATATACTAAATTTAATCGCTTTAAATTCATTTAAAGCAGAGATCTATGATGATCAACAGAGCCTTATCAATGAATATAAACTATATCAATATATCAATCAATATATCAATATACAAGATGTACTCTATGATAATTGTATCTGTCTTTAAATGCGCTGCAGCATACCCCATTGCAAACTGCGTGTTGGCATAGGGTATATACAAACAAACATAAACTTTGACTAAAACTAGTTTGTCAGCAGCAATAATAGCAACAACAAGAGACAAAAAGCAACAAGAATAACAACAACAAAAGCAAGAAGATGGAGAAGGAGAACAACAACAACAAAGATAACAACAACAACAAAGATAACAACAACATCAACAACATTTGTTGGCTGAAAAGGAAATCGTTGGCGTTGAGGCTGCTGCCTTTTAAGGCATGCAGATTGTCGCTTGTTTTTTCTCTCTTGTTGTTGTTGTTGTTGTTTGTGTTGCATGCGTTGCGCCTGCGTCCACTGCTCTCCCTCTCCCTCTCTCTCTCTCTCTGTCACTCTCTAGCTGGTGTGTGTGAGTGTGTGCTGTCTGTGTATTCAGGTCATTCGCATTTTCACATTTTGAGGCGTGCGTCGTCGCCGCTTGGATTTTTCATTTTCGTTTTTTATTTTCGGATTATTTTTGGCGTTTTCGTTGCCATTGCGCATACTTTTGTGGCACTTGCAGAAGACACACACGCACATACAGTTGAGTGCATGTGTGTGTGTGTGTGGCTGCAACTTTTACTTGCCTCGCGGGCAACACTACAGCAGCTGAGCTTGCTACAAAAGCCTGCTGATTGCCTGCCACAGAGCCTGTGCTGCATGTTGCATGTTGTTGTTGCCTGTTTGTTGTGTGTTTGTTGTATGTTGTTTGTTGCATGTTGCCTGTTTTCTGTGTGATGAAGCGATTTTGCGCTTTGTTTCGTTACTTAATTGCGTCAAAGTCATTAATAATCGATTAACCATATAAGAGTCCACTATCAAACAGGTCTCAGAGCTTGGATGTTGCAGCCAGGAGAGGGAGCCGTATGTTGAGACTGTGTGTGTGTGTGGGGGGGGACGGGAGAGAGAGCTGCAGGTAGGCGTTGCTGCAAATGAGAAAAGGAAGTGGCAAGAGTGATCATGTTGCTGCTGCGGCAATTACGTTTACCACACAGACCTTTTACTGCAACCCCTTACCCCCTTTCAACACTATAGCTGTCTACCTGTCCCTCTAACTCTACCTCTACCTCTTAATCCACCTCTACCTCTACTCCTTAATCCATCTCTACCTCTACCTCTACATCCACCTCTAACTGTCCGTCTACCTCTACCTCTACCCCTACTTCTACCACTAACCCTACCTCTTCCCCTTCCCCTACCCCTACCTCTCTCTCTTTCTCTTCATCTCTTTCTCACTCACTCTCTCTCTCTCTCTTCTTTCTCCTCAATCTACTCCTTTCTTACTCACAGCAATCCCATGTTTCCTGCGTCTAATTGAAGCTCAAGTCCGAGAGACTGGAAGACGCTTTGGGTGGGCTTACACTGGAAAAGTTGATCTATAAACTATATGCTTTAACTAACTACATGATGAGTATAACTATATGTATATTCATGCCTATATAAGTCATACCATGTGTCAATTCCTCCTCAATTATTCATGCATATGTCTAAAGCAACAGCTAAAGCGATAGAGTCATAGATCCTCTGACTATCTATGGACATAATATCATAGCAGTAGCATAAATATTAAGTATAATACGATTGCTTAGTTAGATTTAGTTACATTGACTAAATACTGTCAAATGCCAATCAATTGCATTTAGTAAGCAAACTGTAAAATCTGTCGAAATGTCAAATGGAACTGGAACTAACATTTGTTGCCTCAGCCATAAAATGGCTAAATGTCAACTCAAAAAAAAAAAAATCAAAATCAAGCTAAAACCTGATGTCTGATTACTGATTTCGGATGTATGATGTATGATGTATGATGTCAATACAAATGTTGATGTTGATTTGATGACGTTGACAATGTAAAATGTATATGGAAAAGTTAGTAGTAGCAGGTGTCTAATTGATTGAGTGACAGGTGACAAAGGAGTGAGAGTGAGAGAGAGGGGAGAGAAGGAAGGGAACTAGAAGCATAGCTGAGAGTTTGAGTTTGAGTTTGCGTTTGAGTCTAAGCTGCAGCTAGAAGTTGACAGCGACAGCAAATGCAATTCTAAAAGGCAACAATAAATGTTTATTGTTTGTCACTCGAACTGTCAGGAAACGCCCAGAAGGAGAAGCAGAAGACGTAGCTGGAGGAAATGGAGGAGCTAGAGAAGCTGCAGCAGAGGCAGAAGGCAGCAACTGATGATGCAGATGATGATAAGCAGTTGGAGAAGGAAGCAACAGCAGTAGCAGCAGCAGCAGCATGGCCTGAATATATCAAGAGTGTCATGGCATAGCAGACAGAGAGAGAGAGAGAGAGAGAGAGACAGAGAGAGAGAGAGAGAGGCTATGCAGAAAAGTATAGAGTGGGAAGTGGTGAAGGAGTAGAGCGAAGTGAGAGCTGCAACATAGACAGTGCCTGCAATAATAAATGCCCCAATGATGATATCTATGAAGGCGAAGGCAAAGGCAGAAGCAGAAGGAGAAGGAGAAGCAGAAGCAGAAGCAGAGGTAGAGGCAAAGGCAATGCCACAGCCACAGACAAAGGAGAAGGAGGCAGCAAAACGAAGTGGAAGCAGACACAAAGAGCGTTTACAATATACCGCAGGAAATGCGAATAAAGATGGAAAGGCAGACGCAGGAGAGAGATAGAGCAGAAGGAAGAGAAGGCAGAGCAGTAGCTGAGGCTGCAGCAGCGATTGTTGGACAGTGTAAACAATTGAGGGGAGGGAGAAGGGAAGGGGAGAGAAGAGTGGAGTAGATTGAAGTAGAGGATAGTTGAGTAGAGCGAGCAGTTGATTTGCCTCCAAGCAGCAGATTTATGAGCGAAGTAGCCAGAGAAAGAGCGAGCGCGAGAGAGAGAGAGAGAAAGAGAGAGAGAGAGAGTGAGAGTGAGTAGAACAAGTAGAGAATAGAGGGGAAATCTGAAGGCTAGCAACTCTAGACTTCTGGCTCAAAATGATATGCTTCGTCCACAGGCCACAGACACAACAAACAACATGCAACACAGGGGGGCAATAACATTTTTTATACCCCAAAAGTTCATTGTACTAAAATGCAGCGAAAAAAAAATCTAGATGAATGTTGCCTCAGCCCACTTTGCCACGCCCTGCTGCATGGCATTGCATGACTCTGCTTCTTCCTTTTGGCCAAGTTAATGAGTTGTCAACAATTCTAACTAACTTTTATTTGCCAGCAAATGAAACAGAGAAAGAGAAAGAGACAGAGAGAGGGGGAGGGGTAGAAAGCTAAAGAGAAAGGGAAAGAGAGGACAAGGAGAGGGAGAGAGAGCGTAATAAATATACTCTAGTCTAGTCCTTTGCTGCGCTTCTTCATCCTTTTTGTTGACTCAATACTTCCTGCTGCCACGCCCACTGCCACAGCTGAATGTCAGTGTCAGTGTCATCATTGTTGTTGTTGTTGTTGTTTTGGCCATTATTTCCGCTTTGTGTTGCATCTATTAGCCAAGTGGATGAGTCAAATTTGTTGGCCACTAAATGCAGCCATAAATGGCTAAAATTATGGCCAACTATAATTGTTAGCATAAAAGGATACACACGACTAATGACTCACTAACTGACTAGACTAGTCACAAGCAGTGCTGCCCAAACTGCGCACTTCAAATGCAAGCTAAAACTGCAGCAGTGCATTTAAAACTGCGCATGCAATAATTACTATTTACATATTACATTATCACAGCGCTTTCAAAACTGTAATGCATTGTGCTGCTGTAACAACCAACGCTTTCCAAACTGTATACGATCTACATGCTGTAGATACTTTTAATTCTATTTAACAGAATCAATCAGTGCTGCTAAAACCTATCTCGCATCTCACCAAGCATCTCAAACTGTAACTTCAAATTGCGTCACAATTACATACACAGCTTTCAAACTGTACTCGACCAAAGCAAGCCGCTGCTGCTCCTCAAAGTCAGTGCCCTGCCAACCCATGCAGTGCGTCATTGAGCCACCCAAGTGTTAGCAATTAAATCCCATTAAAAAGCAATTAAAGCGACTAAAACTGATAAACATATGCTGTAAATTAAACAATTAAAGAACACTTGCAACATTTTGTTGTTGTTGCTGTTGTTGTTGTTGTTGTTGCAATTAATCTATAGCAATTGTTTATTGCAAAGTGGAAAAGTAACCAGAGCATATGGCGAGGGTTTTACCAGCACTGTAGACGACGGGGCTTTTATGAGTTTTAAATTAATTGCAGCTAAAGAATTTTCAAAAAAAAAAAGTCTGCTATAGCTTAAGCTGACTTCACTTTTTAGTGGGGGGAAATTAAAATAAAAAACGAATGAAAAAACAGCTGCAAAAAAGGTAAACAGGTAGCAAAAGAGAGACAAAGAAATGAGGCAAAACAAAAAAAGTCAACGTACTTGGCCTAAAACGATTGTGTAATGGCACAAAAGACAACTTAACAGACAGACAGAGCGGACAGACAGACAAAGCAGGCTGCAGTAGGGTGTGCTGCTTGTGAAATAAACAAAGAACAAAAACAACTTCATTTGTTTCTCCCTATAACAAAACTATATATAGGCGATTAGCTATAGCTGAAACAGAAGGAAGGAGGGGGAGGGGTGTGTGTGCGAAAGAGACAGTAGGAACTGCCCCCCCCCCCAAAGGCGCGGTGGGGCAACTTAATTTATGGATCGTTGCCTTTAAACATTTCACGTTTCTTTCCGATCTTTCTTTCTTCCTCTCTTCGTTGTTTCTTGTCGGATTTCGTAAGTGTTTGGTGTGCAGCTGTTTTAGAGGGGGATCAAAATGGGGAAAGGGGGTACGTGCGGGTCTGTGCTCTTAATGGAATTGTATAATGATGCAGCGTTGATAATTCATCATTGCCAGATCAGACCTAAACTCAAGACTCAGAGCAGACTCTTTGTACTTGCAGCAGATCACGGAGATCACATAGATCATTCAGTCATTCAATCACTCAGTCAAACACTTAATTCGATCATGCAAGCATTCAATCAGTCAATCATTCAAGCAGTCAAGGAGTCATTCATGCAATTGCAGCAATTCAATTATGAGCCAAGCAAAGGTCAAAGAAGTCAAGACTGAAGCTCAGACAAAGCGAATGAAGGAACTGAAGCACCGACTAAGCCATACCCTGCAAGACAAAGAAGCTATGGCAAGTGTATAACTATTAAACTCTATAAAAATAGGCAAAAGATGAATAGAGAGGGAGAGAAGAAGAAGAACGATTGATTGAACTGTATATATGTAAATCATTACAACCACAACAGATTCTATTTATACCTACATAAACAAAGGGATCTTTAGATCTTTGTGGAATTATAATGTTGTTTCTTCAATTATATAGTTATTTACTATATATTCTTTGTGGAATCTTAGCTATAATGATTATAAGACTATATTAATATTATAGTATAAACATGACTATTCGCAGTGTATTTATTTCAGATTTCATGGAGTTTCCATCTGCGACATCTGTATGCTAATATTATGGCATATAGAATATGGAATTGATATACTGCAGAATATACTATACTATACTATACTATATAGCAGACAGATTAGTATGACAAAGCACATGAACAGAGTGGAATATAGTATATAGTAAAGCATAATCCTACTAGTGCCCCGATACGAGGTACTTGAACTAATGATAGCTGGGTGCGTCGTCTCGCACAAATTCTCCAGAGTATAATCATAACAGACACTCAAACACACACATACACTCACACACATACTTATTAATATGTTTAGTGTGTGTGTGTGTGTGTGTGTGTGTAGATGAAACTGTTTGGCATTAGGTGATTAACCCGTAGAACATTTTCACTGCTTTCATGTTTATTCCATTTGTTTTGTTTGTTTATTTAATGGAATTTACGAATATTGTTGTTGTTGTTGTAGATATTGTTGTAATTGTTATTATTGATGTTGTTGTTGTTGTATTTGTTGTTGTTGTTGTTGTTGTTGTTGTTGTTGTTTCTACGATTGTTGTTTTGCCTCATTAGCGTGTTTAGCTCACGTTTTCCCTCACATCGAATTGAGCCTAAACATATATACTCTATATAAGCAACTCTCTCTCTCACTCTCACCCTTTCTCCCTCTCCCCTTGCCACTCGCTTACACCTTCTGTAAATGCATTTGAATAAAGTTAAATTGGAATCTTGAGACGGGGAAATTAAATGCAATTGCTCAAGTGCCACTCGACTGATAGATAGATATATCATTATTTATGGCTGTGCTTGGTCTTATCGAGGCTATGGCTCTATAGACCATAGATAAGACTAAATGAAGTATGGACTACATTTAAAGAGCAACGTTGGGGCAGTTTGAAATCAATGTATTATCTAATAAAACAATAAAATGTTTCAATGTTTTCTGCGCTCATAAATCAATTATTTTATATGGACATGCACTCGCTCCTCCTCTTTCCTCTCTTTCACTTCGCTGTCCTTAACCCCCCATTACTCCATGCTTCCACTAATGTATAGCCCCTCCAACTCCCCGTCGTATCTTTAAATAGTTTCTGGAGTTTCACGCCATATGCTAACACGCAAAAGAAAGGGAGAGTGAGAAGGTGAAAGAGGAAGAAAGGGAGGGAGGGGGAGGGAGAGAGAGAAATATAGAGATAGACAACTATAAGTGTAAGTAGAAGACGTAAACGGAGACGCAGAAGAAGGCAATGGAGTAATGGAGAAGATAGATAGAGACTTGGAAGAAGTCGATAGAGTAGAGTAGATAGAGAAAGAGAATGAGAGAGAGAGAGCTAGAGGAGTTATTTGATCTCTGGCTAGATCGATAAATTATGCAAATTCATTGAAAACGAAAGGCATTTCATGTGGTTTAACATTGGGATTTTTGCTTTTTGTTTTTATTTCTCTTTCGTATTTCTCCGCACTTCTCTCTAGCCGCGTTTTGATACGCTTATTCGTAGATTCATAGATTCGTCGATTCGTTATGCTTTTGTTTATGCATAAGATTTATGAACAATTCACTAAACAACAACCAATATTGCGGTATTACGAAATCCCTACACAATTAATAATAATTAAGCGAAAATAAAAGAAATATATGCGTCAAACACAAATTCGATTGTACGCCAAAAAGATAAACCCTATTAAATCGATTACAATACTCAAGTATTTGAAGATATATATAGCAAAAGATACGATCTATTTGTTTTGTTTGTTTTCTTTGATTGATTCGAACTTTGTTCAAACAATAGATTCAGATCAAGTAGGGGCTGGATGTATGCAAATTGTGGCCTAGTTTTCCAATTCACAGACCTTGAGAGTAAGCACCTTGAGTATAGACTCTTAACCCTCCGCCCACAACCATCCAGTGCTTCCTAGACCCCCCCCCTCTTCCCACTTAACAAGTTTGATCTGCTCTATTCATACAGTTGAACAAACAAAGAGCTAACACTTAGCACACATATTAAGCCTCGACTTAAATTAATCATTCACATGGAAGTCATTCAAATTAATAGATATAGTCATCGACAATATGAGAAATAAACTAAAAAAAACGCAAAACCAAGAACATATTTTGTCATTATCATGCAGCTGTTAAAATGACTCGAAGCGTGTCTAGGCATAAAGTATGGTAAAACAACAAAGCTCTAATCTAAATGATGCAAAGATACCCTGTAGACACCTACAGCAAAAGCCTACAACTCGCCATACTCTATAATTATGGTCAACAGCTGCTTTAAAACTGTCAAATGAAGCAATTCAACTGAATTACAGTCGCTTCAAAACCCATCAATTCGCTCCCTTTCAGTAATGCTTATGCGCTAGTAAACATTTAATGCAAAACTAACAGAGAAGAATAATGTTAAATATATTTCTTATTAGAATGTTTCACACAAAGGCAAAAACACCCTTCAAAGCGAATTCACCACATGACAAAGGAGCAGCAGATCAAACACAGCATCAAACAAAGCCTGCAAAACTGTAAGCAGCTACAGCAGCAACAACAACAACAACAGGAACAGCAGCAGCAGCAATAACAACAACAGAAACAGCAGCATCAACAGCAGCAGCAGCAGCAATGAAAGCGTAGACAGCATTGCGGCGGCTGCGACTGCGCTGCTGCTGAAAGAGTAAATTATTCAATGGCAGGCGGCGAATTGCTCATTGCATTAGAGAAAGAGAGAGAGGAGAGACGCATGATTTACAGTATTTATTTTCGGCTATAGATTCGCTGCTGTTGTTGTTGTTGTTGTTGTTGTTGTTGTATTTGCAGCAGGTAAACGAATAGAAGCAGCGACGCCGGCAGAGCAAAGCGAAGCGACAGAGGAGAGAGAGGAATACAATAACGGCATCGGCGAGGGCAGAGGATGAAGGAAGAGCAGGACAGACAGAAAGTGTGCAAAACTGGTCAGCTTAAAAATTTCAATGCTTCTTCTTGTTGTTGTTTTTGTTTTTGTTGTTTTTGTTGTTGTTTTTGTTGTTTCTCTAGCGTTTGCCGCTGTTGTTGTTGCTGTTGTTCTTTTTGAGAGCGACGAAAAAAAAACATAATGGCGGCGATTTTATAAATTTGATAGAAAAAAAAAACAAAAAATTGCGTTGTAGCAAATTGTTTAAACTTTTCAACATTCTGCCTATATGCATAACACTATTGCTATAAGTATATATAATATGTATAATTTAAATATTATATTTTAGTGTCATTTAAGCAATTTATTTTTGTTAATTATATAAATGCAATAATTATTTTTTTTTTTTTAAATTTAGTTAATTGCTGCTTTAAAATAGCTTAATTTCATAATTTTCTACATTTTCTATAAAATTTTTAAATATTTTAAATATTTTATTATTATTATTATTTTAGTTCTATAATATATTAAAACACAGGGTCTAAAAAGATGAATAAATGTAATATATAAATATTTAATGAATATATAAATATATAATATTAATTCAATTCAATCGATTAAATATCATCAAATCTATTATTTAAATAATTTATTTAAGTCTCGAAAAATATTTAAAAATGTATTATTTGCTGCTATAAAATTTCTTAACTGATTAATTTGTTATAATACTTTTTGTAAAATTTGTTAGTGTTTTGGTTTTTATAATTTTTACCACATTTTTTTTTTTGTTTAATATCAAATGCAGTGAGAGAACTCCATCTCACTTTTATTAATGTTTTTTTTAATACATACTTTTTTATGCAAGGATTTCTTGCAGTGTATGCCTAGGGCAAAGGGTTAAAGCACAATAGTTTCCTAATGAGAACACAATTTTTAAACTCTTGTAAAATTTTTGAATTAAACAAATATGTGTCATTAATTCATTTGGCAATTTCCCGTGACATTTGATTGACAGCATAACAAGAGCAACAATTATGATTTAATTGCAGTGTATTTAATATAATTTAAAGGCAACTGTGGTCTAATCTTACGCAACCCCTAGCAAAATTTCAGCCAAGACAAACACCTTGATTTTCAATGCTGCTGCAGCACAGAACCAAACCAAATTCAAGTTCAAAAACAAGCCCGATTTTTGCCCTTTTATTTTGGTGTTGCAACAACGAAAAAAAATTCGAAAAAAACAACAACAACAAGAATAAAAAAACAAAATAAACAAGCGGCAGTAAAAAACGCATAGCATGCAAATTTATTTAGCGCATTAACGAACGCAAAAAGGCAAAAAGAGACGAGGGCATAAACAGGATATGGACATGGAAAAAATGCGAGTAATTATGTATGAATATGTGTTATGTATGTATTATAATTAACATTTCTGGGAAAATTCGAATGCGATGCGCAGGACAAAAGGCGCAACAAAACAACGACAACAACAACAACAACAACAACAACAACAACAACAACAACAACAACAACAAAACAACACAAAACCCAAAAAGCAAAACGAAAAGCAAAGCCGTTGCCGTTGCCAATGCTAAAAGCTGATGATGCTGAGACTCCAGACACATACACATTCACAACAACAACATCAACATCAACAACAACAGCAGCGACCCCTACGACCGCTACAACAACAACAACAACAACTGACAGAAAGGTAATGTGCGGCAAGGTAGGCAAAGGGATTTGCGCCTGCGCCTCTCACACATTTCCCATTATAAATGAGCACAGACAGAGATAGTGCCAGAAAGACAGACAGCAACAGGGAGTAAAAGAGAGAAACAGAGAGAAAGGGAGAGAGACAGATAGAGAGAGCATCCTAAGTGCCGTGTGGCGGCTACTTCTTGCTGTTGTTCTACTGGTTTTGCCAGATTATGTGCGGATTTTTGCACAGGCTCAGCCTCAGTCTCAGTCTCAGCTTCATCTCTCTGCTCCTGCTGCCGTTGCAGTCCCAAAATGCCTGCCAGAAATAATCATAATGAACAATATGCAACATGCAGCATACAACATACAAACAGGCCATAGGCCTCAGGAATCACACACACTGAAAGAGACTTGGGCCAACTCTTGACCAGCGACTCAAAAGCCGAATTCAAAAGAAAAACAGGAACGCCTCCTTTGCCTACTGCTCCTTACTGTTCCTGCTGTTGCTGTTGCTGCTGCTGCTGCTGCTGCTGTTGCTCCTTGCGTCCAGTCATTCTGGTTGAGTTGTTACACAGCCTCCTCCTTCTTGTGTTTGTGTCGCCTGTGAAGTTCCGACACGCTCTACCTACAAATGATCAACACATAAACTTGATGATAGCCATAATAGATGCCCATACCTCATTCCACACCCTGCACCCATCACCCCGCACTCACTTCCCCATGACAATTGCATATTTTAGGGTTAACCAGTTCATCAAGTCCTATTATTGCTGACCGTAAATTAAAGCTGTGTCTGCTTAAAGCTTTCAAGTTTTCCAATTTCACAGGATAATTCATTCAAAAATTCATTTTCATTTTTTCATTGAAATGGTTTTTAGGAGAACAATCTGTTATAATCCTTTATTTATTCTTAAATGTTTCTATAAAGCAATAGTTAGAAGATTTTATTTAAAATATTAATATAAGATTTTATTATTTAATTTATATAATTTATATAATTTTAATTTTTTAATAGATGTATTTAAATAATTAAATTTATAATTTTAAAGAAGAAATCGTTTCTTATATAGATCTTTGGCATATACAAAACTCCCAAAGGTATTTCTTACTATAATCGTAATAATATTATGGGAATTTATAAAAATTAAAATTATTATCATAATAATTTTGTTTTGTTGTTTTTATATTTATTATATTGATCCATAAGTATTCATATTATAAATATGCTATAAACTCTTCTAACTTAAAGAATTCTTAACGAAATTACAATTTGGCTAGTTTTATGCTGTTGTTGTTCCTGTTGTTGCAGTTCTTGTTGTTGCTGTTGTTGCTTGTGTTGTTGTTGTTGTTGCTGTTGCATTTAAACAGATTGCGGATGCAACATTTGTGGCAAACGAAATGATGTTTGGCTGAGGTGAGAAGATTTTCTCTACCCGTGAGGCAGCATTCCATGCAAAAGCAACAGCAGCAGCAGCAGCACCAGCAACAGCAGCAGCAACAGCAACAACAATAATAGTAACAACAACAACAGTAACAACAACAACATCAACAATATAAAGCTCAAGATCTGGGGCCAAGAACTCAGGCTGAGCCCAGACTTGGGACAAAGCTTGAGGTGAGAGGACAATCAACTCGCCACAGCAGCAGCAACAACAGTAACAACAACAACATGCTGCTGTTGTTGCTGTTGTTGTTTCGCAACTCGTGGCTAACTCAAGCGCTTGCGCCTATTTAATTTGGCTGCCAGTTCGAAGCTCCCACAGATTCCAGATTCCCGACTTCTCTCTGCACCCCTTTCGATCTCTCTTTCTCTTTTTCTGTCCATCTCTGTCTCCCTTTTGCCATGCTGCACACATCTTAGCTCCGTTGTCTTGGCATCTTGTTAACGATCATGGCAACAGGATTCTGCTATTTTGTCGCTGCTGCCCAGCGCCACGACAGCAGCAACATCAGCAGCAGCAGCAGCAACAGCAGCAGCAAAAAGCACAACAAAAACAAAAAACAAAAAAAAAATTATGCAGCTTCGACGATGGCGGCGCGCACATTCCACAGCCAGAAGAGAGCCGCCAAGAGGCAAAACAACAACAACAACAACGATGTTGGCAACGTCAGCAGCATCCCAAAAAGAAATGGATTCTGGCAACACACACACAAACACAAACACACACAAACACTCACACACACTCAGAGCAAACACGCAAAAATCGCTGCAAATGCAAAAACAAATCAAAACAAAAACAAAATCAACAAAAAAAGAAATGCAAAAAGAAAATATAAAATGCTGAAAACAAAACAAAATGCGGCAAGCAAACAGAATAACTAAAAGTCAAGCAACAACAGCAACAGCAGCAACAGCAACAGCAGCAACAGCAGCAACAGCAACAGCAGCAATGCCGCCATCCGCCCCACACGCTTACTGCATGCAGCACGCCCCCAACTTGGCTTTTAACTAAGGCAGCAGCAGCAGCAGCAGCAGCAGCAGCAGTGGCGGCAGCGGCAACAATGTTGTTGTCTTGGAATTCTTTTTGTTTTTTTCTCTCTCTGTTTTTTTTTTTTGGTTTGGCTTTCTCTTGTCGCCGGCTTTATTAGCCAAGTCTGGCCACTGCCATACAGCAGCAGCAGCAGCAGCAACAGCAGCAACATCAGCAACAACAACAACATCAGCAACAGCAGAAGCAGTAATTCCACTGTATCTATCCCTGTCTCTGTTTCTGTCCCAGTCTCTATCCCTGCCTCTATCGCTATGCCTGTCTCTGTCTCTTTCAGTGGCACTGACTTGGCTTGCACTTCGCACACGTTTGCACCTTTGAAATGCGCCCGTTTTTGGCTGCTGCAAATGCGAAATGAAATTCCTCAAGAACTTCAGTACTCAGTCCACACAAACACACAAACACACACAAACACACACACACGCATTATGAATGTCTGGGGCATGCAGCCGCCTGCAACAGCAACAGCAACAGCAACAGTTGACGCTGACTGCGACTGCAACAGCGGCAACAGCAGAGACTGAAGCAGCAGCAACAGCAACAACAGCAGCAGCAACTGAGGCAACGACTGCAATCAAACATTGGCCATGGCCCAAGCTCCATGCAGGAGCTGTAAGAGTAATAGTCAACGCCACCGCCGACGACGACGACGACGACGACTTCTTTTGGCTAGGGATTGCAGCAGCAGTAGGCGTTCGAAAGAGACAGCCACAGCGTGCAAGTGAGTAGGCAATAGATGCGATATAAGGTTGGAGCAGGCTGTGCGGCTGCTGCTGCTGCTGCTGCTGCTGTTGCTGCTGCTGCTGCTGGCTCGTATCTTGAAATGAAATGCAAAGAAAAAGAAAATAACAAAAACAAAGTTTCTCACGTTCCTCTTCCTAAATTCTTGGAATTGCAATACATTAAAAAGAGGTCTTTGCTTCGTCCGTCGCTCAATCTGTGTGTCTGTGTCCGTCTGGGTGTGTGCCACAGTCTCTGTCTGTACATATATATATATATATGTGTGTGTGTATGTGCGTGTCTCTCTGTGTGTGTGTGTGTGTGCATAGGCAGACAACGGACAGCAGTTTTGAGCCGTGCTGCAGTTCATACCGCCCGTTCAACATATTCCTTTTCTCATCGATTTTTAAATCTATAAGTGAATGTGTCGATTGTATGCACTGAAAAAAAAAATAGGCAAGACAAGTGATTTAAGTAATAATAAATTAGTTAATTATTAATTAAAATGCAAAAGCTTTACTTTAAATTATTGATTCAATTAAATTCAGTATTATTAAATATATATTATTTAATATTATAAATATAATAATATGTATTATTTAATATTATAAATATAATAATATGTATTTTTATTTTGAACTTCAGTTTTAAATGGAAGATTAATTTAATTTGTCATATTATATATTATTTAATATTATATAAATTATATATCTAATAGTAGTTACTTCCATTTATGCATCAATTTTAAACTACAGATTCATTTAAATGTTGTTTTATAATACATTTAAAAATATAATGAAATAAAAGAAAGATATAATTTATTTAGATTTAGATGTATATTTCCATTTTGTGCATATTCCTTTAAATGCTTCATTATAATTTGTATATGCATTAAACTGCAGATTCATTTAAAATACACTATTATAATACATATAAAAATAAAATAATATATAATAAGATTTATTTCATTTTATATTTTAATAGTACGCATTAATTTAATTTTTTTTTTTTTATTTTTAATAAAATGTTATATATAATAATATCTTAAAAATATTCTATATATTGAAAATGTTTTATCTGTAAAGAATGTGCATTTCTTTGTGCCACTCAGCATTTTTTTTTTGCAGTGTAATAATGTGAAGTTGCTATGGATGTTGATTTTGTTGTGGCTGCTGCTGCTGCCGCTGTTGCTGCAGTTACTGCTGTTGTTGCTGCTACTTTGGCAATATGATTTTGTTGTTGTTGGTGTTGTTGTTGTTGCTTTTCCCTGCCTCAATTTGATTTTGGCCTGCAGTCGGGCGGTCGAGCGATCGAGTGACGTCGTTGTCGTCGTCGTCGTGGTCGTTTTTTGTCCATTGGCTAAGCAGCAGCAAATGCCGTCGCAGTCGCAGTTGCAGTTGCAGTCGCTGCCCAGCTAGGGCAGCCGCAGCGGCGATCGAGCAGGAGCTGTGGGAGGTGAGGGAGGCGCTGCTGCTGCTGCTGCTGCTGCTGCTGGTGGCATGGCCATTGGGGCATGGGCATATAATGAAAGTCGTCGTGGTGCTTCGTGGCTCCGTTGTTGACGTCTTCGGCGGTTTGATCAAATGAATGAATATTATCATCGATGCCCCTTTTTTTGCTGCTGCTCCAGCCCCCCCCCTTTCCAGCCACCCCACCTGCTTGCCTCTTGAATGTTGAACAAGCTGACTTGATGACCGTAGACCGTAGACCCGAACAAGCAACATAAAGAATGTCTGATATCTTTGTGTCTACATGGGTGTGTGTGAGTGTTTGTGAGTGTGTGTGAGTGTATGTGAGTGTTTGTGAGTGTGTGTGTGTGTGTATATATTTACATTGAGCAGCACGAGGTGGCAAACAGATGGCAGGGGGGAAGGCAGAGAGTGGGCAGTGTGGCGACTGCAAGTTGTTGCCACTCAGCAGGAGTAAACGTTTGATCTAATTGGTTCGCCTCATCGGGATCTTGAGGCAATTGCAGTTGATCTTAGGTGTCTGCAAAAAGCAGAAGAAGCAGCAGCAGCAACAGCAGCAACAAACAGAAGAAATTGTTGCATTTACTTGGCCATTGTTCAGCTGATTTGCGGCTAAACACGCTTGCATCTATCAGCAGATCCATTTACCATATGATTATAAACTTTGGACTTACTTAATGGCATTTCCCTAGTCCAGATGCAGACGCAGCGGAATCATTGAGTAGAATCTTTGGAAAATGATGTGCAAGAGGCGCTACGTGCATGCGGTGCATCAACGGGAAATTTTCATTTATAAATTCAGAGTAATTTTCCTCAAACAAAAAGCTCTTAAACATTTACAATTCAAACAATTTTGGAACATTTAGTACAATATTTTATAATCATTCGATAAAGTTGAAGTGGCAGTTGCACTGAGAGAAATGTTTAGAAACTTCTGGTAAAGAACTTACTAAAGGGTTTTTTTTTTTAATTTATATAGCTTAAGAGATTTATTAGAGCCTGGGTTTAAAACCAGAATAGGGTCTCCTTTGATTACCCACTTTCCATCTATTGAAT
>JBANCZ010002357.1:0-16117 GCA_037040025.1 Sphaerogastrella javana | reverse complement strand
ATATACATGCACAATCTTTATATATATATATATGTATGTATATACATATATGTATGAGTTGTACATACTGTTATTCCCATGCATATACCACAAGTCGCTGACAAAGCTTTTAGTGTCACTTGAAACAATTCGAATCCCCCTTGCTGAGTTCTAGAGTTGGAGAACCTTCTTTTGGTTCTTCCAAGTGATAATTGAATTAGAATATGGCGTCTCACACGAACACGAACACGCACACAAACACAAGTTGGCTATAACTTTGGTTGCAAAAAAAAAAAAAAAAAACAACACATGTGCGACATCATTTGGAGGGAGTTTTGGGTAGCGTTCTCGAGGTGGTAGCCAAAGAAATATTATGCTTTTAACAATTTTAGCATTTTCTCCATTTACATACATCTTAATTATTTCTCAAGATGGTTTTTGTGTGGATTACGACAGGCGGCAGGGACATGTGTGTGAGTGTGTGAGTGCGTGTGTGTGTGTTAGAGGGTTGTAAAATATAACTGGTATCCTTTGGCGTCGTTCTCGTCGTTGTCGTCATTTTTACATTTGCATTTCCAGCTAATTTGCTTAAATGTTTTTAGGTGCCCGGTATTAAGCTTTCTAGCTCTGTCTCCATCTCTCTCCGTCTCCGTCTCTTTCTCACTCTAACTCCCACTCATCTTATCTTCTTCGTCTTTGGGACCCTTTCTCCACTTGTCTCTTCGTCTCTCTATGGGAATACTGCTATAATAATAACTTGCGACTTTGTCGTTCAACATATTTTTACGATTTGGTAGATTACGACGCGAGAGGATTTCACTAATTACATCTTCACACACACATGCAACACGGCTGTATAGATGTTGTTGGTATCATTAGCGTTGCCAACATTAGAGTTTCCATCTTAATTTTCATATGCACATATATGTATATATGTACTGTAAGTGCACCTTCTACTTAAGTTATATTATATTAATTGATGCTTAAATATAAAAATTAATCTTTAGAATATCATTTATTTTTGCCTAAAATCTGACAATTTTCGTTTCTTTATATCATTGCAATTCTATAATTTTACACAAAACCAAAAACTTACTACACATTGAAAATCTTTGAAATGCAACCCCTAATTAGGTGTTTACCCCAAATATGCTCGGTTAATGATAGGGTAACAAAGTGACCAGGTTATAGCTTAGGGGTAGTCGGAAAGGATCCGAAAGGGACAAATAGAGTAAGTGCTAACGATCATCCCTCTTTCTTTCAGTTGACTTTCGACTTTTTGTAATTTGTCCGAAAAAGTCAATTGGGAAAAATTAATTTGGCAAAAATCCCATTGTAGTTCATATATGCACCCGAGTGTTTTGCCATGTTCTTGATGAGGGACTGACAGTAGCACTAAAAAGTAATTTGTGCACTAATAATGCCGCCGAACAATTGATCGAAATACACTGCCACAAAGTTTGAATTATAGTTTCGAAGAAGAAATTTATGAGACTATTTTGAAAATACAACAATTTTGCCAACTGTAGATTTTGAAGAAACTTGATGGTTTTGTACTATATATTTATTATAATTTATTTATAATATATTTTACTAAACTAAACTTCATATGTTGTGATTATTTTTCAATCAAATTGATCACTGATATTAATTTATCGATAACTTTTCTTTTTTGAGTTTTAAATGATTTTATTGTTCTTAGTAATTTACGAATTTATTTAAATTCTTTAACATATACTAAATAATGTATATTCAGTTCAAATCCATTGTATATACAACATAGGAAATTACATTAAGTAGCAAATTTTTCACAGTGCATATCACATTTCTCCGCTTTCCCCTATTGAAATAGCAATTGTTTATACCTTCACACACTCATATACATAATCGCATTTACACTAATTGGGTGATGGTGATCAATCAAATTAAGAGTAGAGAATATAATATCAACCATTGACTGAATTTCTCTCCCAAACTCAGCGAGTTGAAAGGACTGTCGTATTGTCAAAGCAACAGTCGAGCTGTTCGAAAATTCAATGAACCAATTTCCGGTTATGCGTGCCCCTAGTGTTACAGGAAGAATGTGCAAGGGCTTACCTGAACCACTGAACCAGATTGTGCATTTGGCAGGCCGAAGGATCAACCCTGTGATAAAAACGGAAGCAACTGCTGATGCGCAGATGAAACGGCTTTTGGCACGACCTCACTCTCTCTCTCTCTTTCTCTCTTGCCCACTTACTCTGTGCCTGGGTGTATCCCTAAAATTTCTACATGTTGTCACCGCTACCATTATCCTTGCTAATTTCTCAGCTCAATGGATATTGGGCTCTTTAATTGCACAGCTTGGGCTGTGATTTACAAGCAAAAAGATCACCAGACCCGAAACAGAGATTTAAAGTGTAATAAATGGTTTTTTGAAAATAGGTCCAGATCATACATGATCATGATCATGATTAGTTATACTCTTGTTTCTTGTTTATTAATTAACTAATTTTTTATTCCTTATACAAAGATTGCCAATAGATTACAATCAATAAATGCAGCTGCTTTGGAATTTAGAACTTTGATATTTTCTATTTATATATTTATATTCAACAAATTTGACCAAAAAAAATCCTAAGGCAGTCATGTGAGCCATCAAATTGTGCGGAAACAATGGAAAGAGGAATAATAAAAGTGGAAAGCGTAAAATCTTTGTGAAAAATATCAAATATGAAATCATAACATCTGCAATTAATCCGACTGTTTGATTTCAATAAAACCCCAATGATAAAAGACGACAAAATGGCAAGATGTCATTCGGAGCGATTGGAAACCCTCGCGTGAACACAAAATTGATTTTTATAGATATTTATAGATTAAAAATATCCTAAATAACCAAAAAACAAAAAAAAATATAAGAGCAAACTGCACAGAAGTAACAGCCGAAGCAGGATAAATTTATGCGTTTATTACCATTTTTGGCATTCATTTTTCCTCTTCCGATTGCAACCCTCACATATGATAGATTATAAACTTGAAATGGTAACAGTAACATTCATATCCATACAATACATATGAGCAGACAGATAGAGATTCATTCATTCACATAAGCAGAGAGAGAGAGGAAACGCTTCATGTGTGTGCACAACCCTCTTTCTGAAGGAATTGAGCTATATAACACGATGCTTTCAAATGCCAAATGGGTGCTAAGGAGGGGGGGGGGTTCACTTTCGAGCCCAACCCATTAAATTAAAAGGCAATAAATTAGTTGATGCTTTTAATGTCAATTGAAGATTTTCCTGCTGCCAGCAGCAGTGTGAATTGCTTTCTACAGCACGTATTCATTATCTGTGCTCTCAGTCTACGATTATTACGGTCAATTTATTGAGTTCGGTAACTATTTTTATGGGGTTTTCATTGCGTATAATACAATACTACTTCAGTAGTTGTAGCCTGCGAATTACCTTAGCGCTTCGAGGAGATATAATGGAAAGAGGGAAGAGATTTTCGTACGGTGAAGGGTTTCTTTCAAACGGTCTAATAATTTCACTTACTAATTTAACCAAAAATAAAAAGTAAAAATAAACAATTCTTTTTTATAAGTTATATAACTTTAAGATTTCTTTTTTTTCAAAATGGTATATACAAGATTTGACCCTAAAAAATTATACAAACAATATACGTGATTCGTAATAACACTAGTAAATAAATAATTGCAATTGTGTAATATATGTTCCTTGTAACCAAAAATTATATAAATTTCATCACGTTGAAAATCTAATAACCCAATCCATAAATTCCGAATGCCCCACAACATAGAAACCTTGTTAATTTATTTGAAACTCTGCTGTATTACACCCTAAATTTTCTGACGTGCTAGTAAATCACGCAAATCCATTCACACAATCATATGAATATAACTGAACGATATAATTTTATATATAATAATTTGTAGCCGATATCTTGCATTGATCATCGATGCCGATATTTTATTCATATGGTAACACTAGTGTACAAATATAAATACGATACATTTTTAATTCTTGTTTTCTTTAATGTTTTTTAAATGATCGTAGTAAGATCCTCAATGTAGGTTATAGCATAATAGTGCATAAATGTTCCAGGTCAAAAACTTCTACCATATATAGTATGTACATAGTTTAAATCAATTATAGGGAGTGTAGAGAATGCAAAAAATGGGACAAATCTGGATTGCCTGCAAAGTAAGTTGGGACACAATTTATTGAATTGAAATCTTATAGTTTTTAAGCTTTTGAGTTTATAATCGCAATAAATAACCTTTCTAGACAAAAGTTTAAAGACTCTCTAGACACAGAGTAAGAAACAATTAGCAATGCAGTTAGTGAAGGTTCTTTTAGAAGACCTAATAATATGATATAATTTAGTAGATGCTGTTAAAGAGTAAATCATAAAAAAGGTAGCTAATAGGGTGTCGTTTTTCCTGGCCATAGTACATAAAGTGGTGGAATTGCAGCGGTTGACTGTATGCTCCATGGTATAGTAATAGCTACCCTATAGAGTAAAGTAGGGTAGCTCCTTTGACAACTAAACTTCCTACTTAAATTGCGCAATGATGAGGCAGAGCGGAAGAGAGAGAGAGAGAGAGAGAGAGAGAGAGAGCGAAGCAATTCGATACAGTCATATTTAAAAACTTAATGCCTATTAATAACAATAGATGTCGCTAGATGGCATAAAAATGGACAATTAGCAAACTGAGCAAGAGACAGAGATAGAGACAGAGAAAGGGAAAGAGAGTCGGAGTGAAATAGAGACACTTGGAATGGAAGTGAAAGCGAGGCAGCGCGACAGGGAGGTGGGGCAAAGGTGACAAACGCTTAAACAATAGAAATTGATGAGATACGGCAACGCATGCATTATATGGCAAATTAATTGCATTTGCCCGCGACAAATTGTCAATCAAAGAGCAATAAATTTTGGGCATGCGAGAGATGAAGAGCGGGGGAAGGGGAGGAGCAGGAGAGAGTTATAAACAATAGTAAGCAGCACAGCCTGAGAAGCGCCTAGTGAAGCGCATCTTATGGCAATGTAATCCACTTGTGAGATGCTAAAAAAATGCAAAAATATAGCCGATGATATAAGTATACACTCTATATAGAGGAGGGGAGATAGATGAAGACAAGTAAATGGCAATTACAAAGGCGAAACTGCAAGAGATACAACTACAGATGCTTAAACAACGCACACACACACACACATACACATAGAAGCGCATTTGCACACACTTATGCACATGCATACAATACACTATATATGTGTGTGTGTGTGTGTATGTATGAAATGTTCAAATCATCAAACAATAAACTCAAAATGGACTCCATCGCTTGTCGCACGTTTCGTTGCTCATTTTCATGTCGAGCGCGTTAAAAAGCCAGCTTCCACCAAAAAACACCCCTTCACAAACTCACACTCACACGCGCACACACATACGCACATACACACACACACACACACACACAGAAACAAACAGTCACTCACTTACTCACTCACTCACTCATGCATATGCTCTCTCATTCGTTGGCTCTTTTGCTCTCGCTCTCGCTCTCGCTCTCTATCAGCTGCTGCTGACTCCATGCGCAACTGCCGCGGAACAAAATGGAAATGGAACACACAGTTAATTGCTTAGTATGGCCATTTTCATGGCATTTCTCTGCGCATGACCGCCGCTTCTGCTGCTGCTGCTGCTGCTGCCGGACAAGTGGGCGTGGCATTGCTGCTGTTTTCACTCAATTCAATTCACTGAAACCACTTTCGTTGTTGTTGTTGTTGTTGATGTTGTTGTTGATTGTTGTACAAGTCTTCTGAGTGTGGTGAACTCTTTTGATGAGCTGCCCTGTTTAGCTCAATATTACGTTTGCACTTGATTACATTTTGACCTTCTCTCTACAATAATAATTTCATTTTGTTTTTTTATTTTTGTTTTTGTTTTTAGCCTCTTTTTCATTGTTCACTTTGTTGCATTTTTAACAGGCTACCGAAAAAAAAAACACTCCGGAGAAGCTCATTAACAGTCCGTGTTTATTTCATTATTCAGCGAGAGCTTAATTAAAAAATCTATGGAGTAATTTGCAATTTTCTCTCATTCAACGAAAGTCCAATATTATAAAATTTGTTTAAAATACTTGTACATACGTGCAATGATATATTTCTTCTTTTTTTCATAATTATTTTCATAATTATTATTGTTTATTATTAATATTTTATGTACTGAACATGTATATACAGAATATTTATTAATTATTTTAAGCTATTATTATCTCATATACAAGTTCCATAGGTATTTAAACCTTACAATAAAATATGTTTACTAGTCTTAAAAATATAACAATTCTTATAGGTATTTAAGCTTTATGAATTATAAAAATTGTTTAATTTTTAATTTGTACATATCAGAGTAGAAATTAAACCTTGATGTGAATACTTCATAAATTTTTCATTTATTTAAAATATGTGCAACCTTAGAGACGGTATTCCACTGTCGGGACTCTGTGTACAGTATATTTTTTTTTGGGGCAGTATCGTATTTTCAGTGTGGTATAGTATTTTTGATATACGATATAGCAGGATGATCGATATCGATAAACGGTATTGGTATTCGATAAGTAATATAAAAAATTGATATCATTAAACGATGTTGGTAATAGATTTCGATAAACTTGCAAATCAATATCGATAAACAATATTTCCAATCGATATTGGTTAAAATTGGGTAGTTTTCTTACATTTGATATTTTGATGGACAAATCGAACATGAATTGGAATTTGTATAGAAAATTACAGAAGTGTCTACCATAATATTCTGCCCCTTACTCATTCCCTCTCTCGCTCTCATACCTTTAGTACAAAGCAATGCTCATAAATTCCAGCGACGCTCATTAAAAAAGCATACCGTGCATTGTTTTGCCATAAACATAAACAATAATTCAATTTAATGTAAATAGCGAAGCGCAAAAAGAAATACACATAACATACTGAACGGCAAAAGAAACTGGCAAAAAGGCAAAAAAACACGGCATAATCAATGTTGTCTGTCTGCACAAAGCAGTCAGCGAAACAGATACAGACAGAGACCGATAAAGACCGAGAGAACAAGAGAGAACAAGAGAGAACGAGAGAGATTCAGATGAACAGAAGCACACGCCACGGCAAGCATAAATATGCATGTGTGTGTGTGTGAGAGAGAGAGAGAGAGAGAGAGAGTGTGTGTGTATAGCACACATTCCGAGCCACACATAGACATACCCCCAGAGGGAGGTCGGATAGAGTTGTGGCAGAAGGGAGCACGGCTCGTATATCAGCATTGGAATCCACCCGGCAAAACCCAAACAACGAAAACAATTTGGTAAGTTTTCGAAAATTTGCTGCTCAACCGACTGTCTGTGTGTGTGTGTGTGTATGTGTGTGTGTGTGTGAGCATGTGAGTGAGTGAGTAAGAGTCTAATCTATTGAGCGGGATGGCAATAGATTTTCGCCGGGTAGAGAGTCCATGTACAAAGCTTAGAAATAGACAGACAATAAAAGCTTCATGAAGCGACATCGCCGCCATTTGCCATTTCTCTCATCCTCTATTCGCTGCACTGTTTGCTCTGAGTGGGCGTGCGAGCGAGACGGAGATGGAGATGGAGACCATCCAATGGATGTTTCTGTTGATTTTTATCATTTATCGATTTCGAATTTGTGTCGAGGCACAATTTAGTAGCCCTGTGGATGGCGCCCAACACCCACCTTCCCATATCCACGTTCTTTGCTCCGCCAGACAACAGGAAGTGCATCTGTTTCAGGCTCTCCCGGACATTCATGAGGTGTCACTTGAATAGGCAGTGGCCAGTGCGGGTTAGAGCCGTTTCGCCCAAAACCAATTTGATGACCAACTACTTCCCTGGCTGCAATTGTAGTTTTTGGCCCTATTGGCAGATTGCTGTTCGTTTCATTTGCCGGGGGATACGTCATTGTCCGCACTAAGTGCATCGTCTGACAGCCCAGTACATTTTTCTGTTGACTCTGCAGTGCAGTGAGGGTAGATATTGCTATTTATGGGAATGCACATATTCTCCTGCGCGTCATTTATTCACAACTTAACCAAGCACTTCGAACGGTGCACTATTCCACAGATTTGGACTTAAATACGAAGTAAGTGAATGATTAATCTAAGTTGATTAATCCAAGTTGTATTAATTCATTGAATATACTTTAAATTTATTGCAAAGCGCTACAGCTATCTCTTACAATGGGTAATTCGTTGTATAACTTTGGTATTCAAATCGATAGTGTTCTTTAAACATGGGGTCTAATAAACTAAGGCGATCTAACAAGTTTAGACGATCGTATACGATCCCAACACAGCAATATCATATACACGAAATGCGATGGTTGTGCTAATATGTATATAATATATATATATTGATAGATACATTATACTTGTCCGTTTCTGACTATTCAATGTCTTTTCTACAGATTTGTTTTTGATTAACTCTATCAATCTTGTCTTATACTAACACATTACGTAATTTGAACGATTTTTGGAAACTCTAATTATACTTATATTTTGTATCATTGAGCTCATCTATGCTGCGGATTAGACATTATAAGAGAGAATTAAAGACTAGGAATGTTATTCAAAGATCACGTAAATTGCTCGAAAACACCGCTCTTTATACTATATGTTATGCAATTCGCAGAGCATTATTTGAACCTCACAATTCAACAATAAAGCAATTAATCAATTTTTATTGACACACCATATAAGCAGAACAAAAGCAAACCCACCCAGAGTCAAAAATTCGCAAACCCAAAACGAGAGAAATCCGTATCAGCTTGCAATTTTTCAGCGAAGAGATTAACAAGGGATACCAACAAAAAGTCAAATTATACTCCAGGGACACGTTCAAGCGTACGACCAGAAGACCAGACGACCAAAGGACCAGAGTACCGGTGCCTCGATATTATACTGATACAGAAAAATCTATTAACCACTGACCCGATCACTGAATAAGCGACTTATGGGGATTTATGGTACCTGAACCAAGGCAAGGCACTACTCTCACTCGATGAGAACCTCAAAGCAGAACTCACGTAGCGGCAGAGCGACCATACGCCTGCGCAGCTGGAAATGCTTTTTGGCAACAAATTCAAAAGCAATTCACACTCGCACGTCAATTGCTGGAAGTTGACTTTGGGCGCGTACTAAAACGGGATTACAAGACCCAAATGAATATGAAAAAATGTATAGAATATAATACTTTAGCATACTCACAAAGGCATAGGAACACCGAAACGGAAGTGTGCGGAAGTGTATTCTATGGAAAAGGAATTGCACATGTTGAAAACGTGCTCCTCGCAATGAGTCGGCAGTTTGCAACCGTATTCTTTACCCTCTGATATAATCGATGTTTGATCTGGAATTTCACAACGTAATACGGCGGCTGTTTACTGTTTGCTGTTTGCTATACGAAGTAGTCTGCTAATGGCTCTTCCACTCAATTATCGGCGGTATGCTAATGGCATTTTGAATAGATCATAGACTCCCTCTCTCGCCTCTTATTGCGGCTGGTCTCCCTTTCTCTCTCTCTCTCTTTCTCTCTCTCTCTCTCTATGCTCCCTCTGGCTTTATTGTTTACAGCGGCAAGCGAATAGCCACTACTTTTTAAAGTATGATTAATGTGGAACCTAATTACGGGTCATACAGTAGTTTCGGCCGCGTCATTAGCCAATAGCTCCTAACAAGCCTATCAAAAGCTGTTCAGCTCTTTTTGAGGAAAACGCACGTATAATACCGAAGTACCATATATTCACATCTTGCACAAGTGCTCGGATATATAAACTGAAGGCATTCATAATTTGATGGTCGCATTGTTCGCAACAACCTGTTTCATATTCCCATTCTCATTTATTAGTTATCAAAGTTGCTTGCTTGATTGACAGTTAATCAATCTTTTCATTCTTACAATTCATTCATTGCAGTTCCGTTTTTGTCTGGAAGAAACACTCTTTCGAAACACTTTAATCCCTTTGACTGAACTTACGGGTAAACCAGTACACCATCTATATGAATACATATATAAGGTATACATAGGAGGGTTTATTTGACGGATTGTCATCTGACTTGTGGCATTTGACTTCACTCCATAAGCAGATTTCCGGTCCCTCTCTGTCTGTAATTGTTATGAGTTCTAAGCACTACTGCAACTATTGTTGTGCTTCATGTGGGTGTTGCCCTGAGCCGATATTCTTATCGAGCCTCACTCCTAGGGTGAGGACTATCTACTATGACTGACTGACTGACTGATTGACTGACTGACATACTGGTTGTTGTTGTAGTGTTTAGTGAATTAGTATAATGTGCCTGAAAAAGGTATACAGGATAGTAAATCAGTAAACTCAAAGAATTCTATACATCTAGGATTATTTTGGTTTTAAATTTGATAAAACAAAATAAAATTTTAACCAAAATAATCTTATATATCATTTTAAAGCTTACTTCAAATATTTCAAACATTCAATCTATGCTATAAATTCATTTAATAAAACGTCCATTTTCTTGTACGTAAAGTTGAACTTCCTTTGAAAATCGTGACTAGATCAAACTCCATTTCAGAACTTTTTAATTTCTATTTGTTATATAAATAATAACCTGAGATTACACAGGTTGATTTATTTTTAGTAAGTAATACTATAAATAAACTTTCTAAATAAAAATTAGTTTTAAATAAATTGAATGATCATTAAATAAATAATTTTTAATATCTGTATCACTTACTTCTTGAAGCATTTGAAAATGATGTAAAGTTGATAATGTTTATTATTATTAGTATCATTTTATTGTTTATCAATTTGAAATAATTAAAATTACAATTTTATTTAAATACATTTTACATAATTTAATGCAGTAATTTATTCATCAGCATTGTCATCCCCATTATAATCATATTATATTTTTGCTTGCATATCGCTTATTTTTATTTTGAATTTCCATTTTCGATTCAAAAATAAACCCAAAGTCTGTTCTACTGCCGGAAATGACATTAATTTTGAACGGCTGCATTATTTATTTTCGCTTGTATTCTATTTATTTTTGTATTTTTTTTTTTGTTTTCGTTTTTATTTTTATTTTTAATTTAGAAACTATAAACTAAACATACAATATGTAATAAATTCAGTAAATGTGTGGACTTAATGCGACTTAGCGAATGTGTTATTAAATACAAAATACAAATTACAAAATACCTAAATGCTACCATTCGAGAAATTAACATAAATATTTACACATGCCTACAAATGGAATGGAATAGAATGGAAGGAGACAGCTAATCAGTGAGCGGGAAGGAAGATGAACTAATTGTAGTAGTAGTAGAAGTAGTAGAAGTAGTAGTAGTAGTAGTAGTAGTAGGAGTAACATAGCGTAGCCTTAAAATTGACTTTGTCTTCAGAAGACCGTAAAGTGGCAGAACCCTAAAAATGTATCAACTCAAAACTCAATTACTTCAAATGATTCGCAAATGTTATGTAGCATTCGTTTCATTCGTTTGTGTTAGTCGTTTACTAAATTATTTATAATTTAATTGGTTTTGTTACTGCTGCTGTTGCTGTTGCTGTTGCTTTTACTGTTTTTTATGCTGTCATTTTTGTGTAAATTCGTTTTAATGACGATAATTATCCGGCTGCTGCTGCTGCTGCTGGGAGATGCTGCTGCTGCGACTCCGTTTGCTTTGGGCCGGCGATTCACCCATGTCCAGGCTCTCGTTGTCGCTGTCCATGGTCTCGCTGCAGTCGCCATCATTGTCGCCTCCCATGTCATCCTGTTTCCGCTTGGCCGTTGCCATCTCCGCCGCATGACGTTTGCGCCACTTGGTGCGACGATTCTGAAACCAAACCTGTGCAGAAGACGCAAAAACTTTAGAATCAAACAAATACATACATATATATTTAAGTTTGTACTACATATATAGCAATGAGAGTGGCAATTAAGGTTTAAAATAAGCCAAAACGCGTAAAGTTTTCATGTGTAATTAGAGAGTTACCATACACACTCACACACACACTCGCACATGTTGTCAAAGTCATTAAGTCGTGGAACGTTTGGGCATTTAGTCGTCCCATCTCACAGCCCATAAGTCGCATCATCAACGCCGGTTAACCCTCAATTAAGACAATATTAAGCCCTGGACACAACCAGGGCTCACAACAACCACAACAACAACACCCACAACAACAACATCAGCAACAGCAGCAACAGTGGCAGCAAAAACTATGCACAAAACCATGACTAACGTCTTTGGTTGCGCTTCATTTTCCATTTTGCAACAAACGCCTGAGCCCCGAAACCCGGTGGCAACATATGTTGCATGCCACAGCCACAGCCACAACCCTCCTTCATAGGCCTAGACACGTTTTCAAGCTTTGCCAGTCTGCCCGACTACTACCTTTTTACCTCCCTGCAAGAGTCGAGCATAATTTCTACATTTGCTTGATGATGGACCGCCTTTACCCACTCGGACTGGAAGCTCATCATCATCGGTGGGCTCGAAACGGTTTTGTAATTCTAGTTGAAGTCATTCGCTTTAAATTGACCTATTTACGGATATAATGCCTGCGATTTTCAGATATTGCTAAATCATAAAAAAAAGTAAGTTATGCAAGTCGACCAGATAGATATTACTAAATTTGCACCTTTAACATAAGGACAAATTTAGATTATGTCCAAAATTTTACGAGATGTGTTCGAAGATGTGCGATAAACATATAACATATAGTACCATTTACACGGGTTTCTGTTTAAAGTTTTATTAACTGTGATATATGTTCCTATATGAACTTTGTTTGGGCTTTTCTGGACTTTTAATATAATATTGTTGCTGTATATATAATTAAATCATAAGAATACAGACAGCCAGGCGATAAAACCAATTCAGTGTTTGGCTCTGATTACAATGAAAATGTTGTACTTATGTCCATAAGGTACCATGCGAAATCACAGACCCAGAGGTGCAATTAAACCAGATACAACATAATTTACAACTTCATTTGCACATTTGTGTAATTATTATTTGCAACATTATGCGAAATAAAAATACAATTAATATTTTACTGGGTCTATGTGTGTGGGTTGTGGGCATGCATTACAGGCCAAACACCTTGACTGAGACAGACTGAGACACGGAGAGGAGGAAGAATGAACCTGAGTGGGCCGTCCTTTTTTTGCAAGGTGGAGAAAGTCAGTGACTGGGGAGAAAGCTGGGGGTGAGCGGATCAGAGAGCATGGAGTGGGAAGAAGTAAGGAAGACAGGGCCAACAACAACATAAGTTGGCATCATTAAGGCTGCTTTTCATGGTCATTATTTTTTGGTAACATCTGTGTCCATGTTGTTTCGGGTCTTTGCTCGACCAATACACCAACTTCAACTCAGTTGTACGTCTCTCTCTCTCTCTCCCTCTCTCTCTTTTGCTCTCTTTCTCTGTTTTCCTAAAGTGAGCAGACTTTGGAAAATGTTATGCAAGAAGCCCTATTGTTTTTGTTGTTGTGCCTTGTTTTCGACATCATAACGATGGTGTATGCGTCATCTAGCACCCACTAAAGCATAGTTTCCAACTGGCACATGCAACAGACTGTTGCTGTTGAATTGAAGCTTTGTCACTGTCCTCCATTCGACATACGCTGAATACTGAAGGGGCTCTTTAACTACTTGAAGGTATCCATAAATTTACGAAACTTTAAGGGATATTTCAGCAGATTAAATAGTAAGCTGTCATCAGCACTAATTTAAATTATATCAAGCCCAAGAAGTTTCGATTCACTATAAGCATTACAGAAATCAATGTCCCGGAGTTTGACCAAATATCCTTTAACTCTTAAGACCGAGCTAAACATATTTCTTAGTATATATTACTTTATATTATAATATTTGAATGGGCGCTTTGAAACTAATCGCAATTCAACGATTTTAAACCGATTGCTAAACTCGAATTCCTTGATCTGTTACTGGCACCTCCAATGGGATTTTCTAATAAATCTATGACCACACACTCTTAGCAGGTTTGGGATCCTCTTGGTCCTCTCGTAGAACACAAGAAGAATGTAGGTAGGTACACATGCAACCGATATTTATGACAGTCAACATGTCAAAGTCAATCAAATGTTGTGGCAATCAAATTGACGTGGCAACGAACCGCTCCGATCGAGAGCATGGGGAATTGAATGGGAACGCTATCTTTGGTATATGGTCTGCCGGTATTGTGTATTGGGTATTGGGTATTCGTTTCGGTTTAAACATACGGATTTATTTATGGCCCCGGGGCAGGACGCAGCAACCCAATGCAAAATGTTATAAAACATATGCCAATGTTTTGGTATTCTTCTTCGGTATTTTTGTTCAATTTGTTTTCTGTTTGTCTCTGTTTTTTTTTGGCACCCCGCAGGAGGTGTGCGAAGTGCGTCAGGTGCTGGTGCTCCTGATGCAGCTGGTGGTAGGGGTGTCGGGCTCAGATAAGAATGAAAAGCGTTATGTAAATTTCGTAGGAACGAATGTCAAAATCAAACCTTTTTTTTACTTTAGTCTACTATTATGCATTGAGTCTGACCGATGGGCAAATATATGACTCTCTGAACAAATTGGAAATTTATTTGTTTACGCATCCTGTCCGATCAGGTCGTGCCGTGTCGAATCGTATCGGAACGCTGCTTGCGTTCTTATGTTGTGGATACCTAAAAGTCATGAAAATTTACAACATGGCTGAGTGTGCACACACACCTTTAAATACAAAAAAACACCGACGATACTCCCGCCTCTAAACTATTACCAAGTTGCATATACTGTACCCCTTTGAATTCGGTTGCTTTTTTTACTTCCTATTGGTTAACAAACATTAATGTAATTCTGAAATGTTTCTTTAAAGTGCCTCGTAAATTTAATTTGAACGACAAGGCTCGCCCTTCTCTCTGATCATTGGCGAAGGAAGGATGTACCTATGGTCATACGCATTCGCATCGAATACGCAAAGGTGTTTGTATTCAAATTCGAGTTTGTATTTATGTGAGTTTCTGATTTATTTGCGTTTTGTAGCCCATCAATATTGATGGCTCACAGTCCTCAGTCGTATATAAAATCAGTTTTTATTTGACTAATTGTGAGCTGAAAAGTGTGGGGTAATGGAGCAGTCGCCGATAAGTCATTTCTAATAGAGGGTTCCCTACATATATCTCTCATTCTACACTCTTTCAACTATGGCTGTTTCACTCTGAGTACCATTTCTATCCATTCATTAACACACAATCAGATGCTAACAATAGAGCCTTCTACTTCGTTTACATTTTGGAGGTATTTATTCCTCATGTAGAGGTGGTATATGATTCGTAAAAATCAATTAGACAATATTTCACATAACTGTCAAAAGTTTTTATGTGCCGACTGTCCCATTGTCAACTTGTCGGCTTGTCACTCACCTTTCTACCCATAGTATAGATAGATTATTCAGTTGCCAGTTGCCAGTTGACGGTTGTTTCGATCATCATAGTCAGTTTTGGACAGACGCTACGAATTGATTTGGTTTATAAGCTTTTATTATACATGTGCTAATTATGCGGCGTGGTTTTGATTTTAACATTCGAAAATACCATTATAAGGCCATTATAAAATATCCAACAGTAGGGACTGGCCCGACAGTAGGGACCCCGTGTTTAGTTTTTTGGCGAAGTGTAGTATTTTCGGAACAGAATAGTATTTTTGGAGCAGAATAGTATTTCCATTATATTTATAGTATTGTGCTGCATAGTTTTATCTATTATGGATTTCGATAATTAAAATCTATAATCGATATTAATAATAATTGATATCGGTAATCGATATAAAAGTAGGTGTGTAATTTAATTTAGATATACATTTTATAGCACAACGTTCTAGCTCCAAAATAGAGGGGGAGGCAGGTATCCACAATTTAAAACAAACTTGATCAGCTTCGGGCATACATCAATGTTCGAGCCAAATATGAATACTCTAGCTCTTATAGTTTCCGAAATCTAGGTGTTCATACAGACGGACAGACAGACCGACATGGCTCAATCGACTCGGCTTCTCATCCTGATCAAGAATATATATACTTTATGGGGTCTGCCACGCCTCCTTCT
>JBANCZ010002356.1:0-16125 GCA_037040025.1 Sphaerogastrella javana | reverse complement strand
CCCGATATAAATATATCGTTTTCTGTTAAATATATCGATATATTGATATTTCGATATATTATCAACAACCCTAGTTTCTTGTGACATAATTTAGACTTTTGTGCAGCTTAGAGGAATTACTGAAGCCGCACCTTAAGTTGTATTATATAAGATCTAAGAAATCTTGAATTCAGTTTACATTCAGCTACAGCCAAGCGACAAATGTGGTTCAAGAAAGCGTGAAATGAGGGAGGACGTTTATCAGATTGCACAGCCGAAGGAAATTATAACGAATTGGTGATATTTGCTCATATTAGAAGAGCAGAAGTTTAATCAATAAAATGTCGCAATATACGTAATATTGAGAATGAGACTGGGACTGGGACTGGGACCGAGACAAAGTTACGTTCGTGGCGATGACAGAGGCAAATCACATAACTCAATTGTACCACACACACACATTCGCAAGTTGCAGCACACATAATGAGAGAACAAGAGGGTTGTCGGGGGGTTGGATGCTGCAACACAATTAGATTGAGCGGAAAACGAGTGAAAGTCAAGGGAAAAGCGTAGATGACATTTCTCTAAAGCAGATAAGCGAACAAATGCCACTGAGACAATCAATGAATAGGATAGAGAGAACTGCGAACAGGGCGCTGAGAGGGATAAGTATAATGATAAGAATAGGTATACCCACACACACATACACAGATAGAAGAGCTCTGAGATAATTCACAATTTGCGTAAGCGCTGGCAATTACTATGGCTGCCATTGTGAATGACAATAACAACGAATAAGAAACAGCTCAAAGCGTAACTAATAGTACGAGGTAGCACTTAGCTTCCTATCGAACGTTTGCAGCTTTAAGATACTTTTGTGTGTATCTTTAAGATACTTTTTTACGACAATAGCCAAAAACCAAACTAAAAAAAAAAAACCTAGGTCAGTTAATGAACTTCCCATTGGACATTAGAAGCTGCGGCTGTAGCTGTAAACCGGTTTGCGGCTCAAGTTCAGCTCAGCGCGTACTTAGCGATACAACAACAGAAATACAAACACAAATCAAAATCAAAATCAAAATAATAACCAGAATTTGTTATTACCAACATTAAAAATAAAATTTGGTATAAAAGCCGGGGCATCTGGCGACAAACATCAACAGTTGCAATCGCAATCGCATCCCAAAACACACAAATCTATCACTCCAATATGTTCAAATTCGTAAGTATCTCGTGGATTCGAACAACATCATAGGTATCTCTAAGATACTTTTGTATTTCAACCCTTTCTGTTATCCTTACAGATTGCTTTCTTTGCCTGTGTGGCCGTTGCCGCTGCTGCCCCCGGTCTGATCGCCGAGACCCACACAATTGTGCAGCCCGCATTGGTGGCCAAGACTGCCTATGTGGATACTAGCGCCTCTTCCGCCATTACCCATCAGAGCCATGTGAATCTGGTGCGCAAGGTGCCTGTGGTGGCCACATACTCCGCCCCAGTGGTTCATGCCGCACCAGTTGTCCACGCCGCCCCTGTGGTCCACGCAGCCCCAGTCGTCCATGCCGCCCCTGTCGTCCATGCCGCCCCTGTTGTCCACGCCGCTCCAGTGGTTCATGCTGCTCCCGTTGTCCATGCCGCTCCAGTCGTCCACTCTGTGCCCGTGGTCCATGCTGCTCCTGTGCTCAAGACCGTCGTCAGCGCTCCTCTGGTTAAGACGGTTGTCGCCGCTCCTGTTGCCTACACCGCCTACCACAAGTAAAAAAGTTAGAGAATGAATTTGAAAATACTCCATAATCCAGCCATAAATAAGATCATAATGAATTTAGAATCTCTGTAATCTGAAAAACCTCTATAACCTAAATACACAACGACAACAAATAAATGGAATTGAAAAAAAAGACAATCGCTTCTTATCTATAGAAAGTGCACATAAAAAGTACAAAAGTATGGCTTAGTTTATCCAACAGGGAGAAGGTCAGTCATCAGGTACACACATGTATACAATGTATACATTTCATCATAAATACTCTACAAGTATACAATATTCTTGGGATCTTTAAAAATTTGATTATTTTAAGTGTAGAATCCGTAAAGCAGTAACAACACAGAGCTATATTTTCAACTCAAACCAAAACTCTGTATGAGGATTTAATATAAATATAAATAGAGTCACTTAACTAACGTCTAAGCCTCTTGGCAAACCCTTGCCGCTTAAGTCGACTTAGAGGCCGAGAGGCTATTAATCGTCTTGCGAGTCGACGAGGTGCCTCAGCAGTCTTTTGCTGTATCTTCTGGTGTGCATTCCAATCTGCTCTTCAACTGTATGCAAGTTGAGGTCTCTATGGAGTGTGGTGCCACGCAGAAACCAGGTACTGTTTGTCATTTGCCGTAGTACACGGTTCTGTAGGACCTGGATACACTTGTAGTTGGATTTGGCTGCGATTCCACATATCTGTAATCCATACAACCATATTGGAACAACGCAATCGGCATACATCTCAGTGGTAGTGTGCTAATAAGCCATCTTAGTAGCTACTAATAAGCCATCTTAGTAGCTGTAGTCTGAGCCTACATTTTTTGGTTGTGGCCCAAAAGTAAGTCGCTTGTCCAGGGTGATACCAAGGTATTTGGCTTGCGACGGCTGCACTAAAGTAGTAATTGATTATCCACATAGAACTGTAAACTTTGAATGATAAAAACCGTTACCAGCCCTTAAGCCTGCCTTTTGGCAGCACCATTAAATACAGGGTATTTAAAATTCAATATACAATCGTTTATTCAAATAGTCAACAACTACAGAGAGACAATGGAAACGTTCTAATGATGGTAGACGTGGGCAAGGGGAGCAGCAGCGACGGCGACGTGCTTGACCACGGGCACGGACACGACGGGTGTGGCAATGGTCTTGACGACGGGTGCAACCACTGGCGTGATGATGGCCTTCTGGTGGATCTGAGTGTGGCTCTGGTGGGAGATGGCGTGGGGCACAGCCTTGACAATGGTGGCAGCTGGTGCAACATAGGTCTGGTGATGCACAACCGGAGCGACATGCTTGACCACAGGCACTACGGGAGCCACATGATGGACGACGGGCACAACAGGAGCAACGGTCTTAACCACAGGCACAACAGGTGCAGCCACAGTCTTCACAACGGGTACAGCGGGGGCAACGTGGTGCACCACTGGGACAACGGGGGCATGAATGGTCTTCACAACAGGTACCACAGGAGCAACGGTCTTCACCACGGGTGTGATGACAGCGTGATTGTGGAACTGGGTGAAGCTTTGATGGGATGTGGCCAGTGGCGCGGCATGCACCACAGCGCCCACCTTGGCCACAACCGGAGCAGCGGCAACCACATGATGTTGCTCAACGAAACCAGGAGCGGCAGCAGCCACAGCCACCAAAGCGCAGATGGTAAGCTAGAAATTAAAGATAAATAAGTTACAATTCCAGTTATTCGAACAAAATGGGCTATCCTTGTGGACTATACTTACGAAACGGAACATTTTGATAGTTTGGGGTGTAGTTGGTCTGCTCGGATTGAGTGCGTCGACTGACTGATGCTGTGCCACACCACAGTTGCCGCTTTTATACAGCCACAATCAAAGCAACACCGATCTGCAGCACCGAGTGTCCTTCATACAAATAAGATATAGTAGATGAATATACATATATACACTGTAATGACAAACAAAAAAGTGCGAAAACAAACAACAAACAGCAAACAAACACACAAGGTACACCGAGCACAAGGTACACACAAATTGGCAAAACTCGTTGCGTTATGCGATAATTTCAGCATTGAACTTGAACTGACCCCAAGGGAGAACCCGAGTAGCCTTTGCTGCTATTTTCAAGTGTACGCTAGGCCCGATCCACAACCATCGATTAGGCGCAGCCTCAGAGCGATACAGCATCCAACTCCAGTCAAACAACATTTGATCTGACAATGTGTGGGTAAAAGAAGGAAATAGTTATTAATAATTGAACATTATCATTGAGCATAGATCATTATCATTATCATATATACCACTATTATTTACAAATTTGTACATCGTATAAATAGTTATAAAAAGTTATTGATATAAACAAACTCCCTATAACATTTCACTTTCATTTGCAAAACAAACTCAACGCAACTGTTAAGGTCCATCATATAAACACAGTCAATATGCAACATATCTAGGTTATTAGAACATATCTATGATATGGTACATTCTTGGATCAGTTTATGGTATCAAGATATTCAAAGCTATATCATTTTAATATAATATAATCAAATCTACAGACTTAATTGCTCCTTTAGATCTAACGAAAACGAAGCTCACTTAAGCTGAAAAGCTTCGTTATTTCTCTGAAAAATCTTGTGTTATGGAATTTTAAAATACCAATAAGATATATACATATATCCCGAGGTAGCACAGCGGCCCTATAATGGCCTAAGTGTTCAGGGCATCCTGAAGCCGCTTAACCTAACCTATACACATATATACGCAATATGTTTAAAATATATATATATATAGTGTAGAATACATGTTTAAAATATCTATAGACTATTCAAAATCAATTTGGTTTTTAGGGCTGTCGCTCGATCGCTTGATCGATTGCCCGATCTTGCATTGAAACCAAAATTAGCCTTCAGTCGATTGGCCTCAGTTTGCAGCTGAACAGTCGAATGCCACCGACAGCGAGATGAACTGAGACGGTTCAGTCGAGCACTATCAAACATCTGAGTGTAGGCTTACAAAAATTGTGAAAACAAGATGAAAATGCACATTTTATTGCACTATCAAAACACAAAGGGGCACGCGAGCGAGGTAGAGAGTGATCAACTGCTGCGGTCAAACACGCACAAACACGATCGATAGCTGCACACAGACACACACAAGTATACATGTATATGTGGAGGAGCTGTTGTTGTGCCTTCTCCTTTAGGATCAGTCGCCTCAGAGGCGACAGCGATTGAGCAAACACGACCAGCCTGCGAATTGAAGAGAATGAGAAAATGAAATTGGAATTTTATTTTGACATGATAATTTGTGTAGCTGTTCAGCGTGATGGCTGCACTGCGTCCACACCAACACCCGCACCCACACGCACAGCACCTTGTCCTAGATTTTCACCAAAACCAAGACCCGCACCCACACCCGCTACAGCACCATCGGCCAGAGGCGCACCCACACCCACACGCGCACCCCCTGTCTGCATATACGTATAGTTCTCATAGTCCGAACCAATTTCCGGTAGGTTGTCGTTAACGGGGTCGGAGACACGATGCGTGGAATAGCCGCTATTACCGTTTTGTACGTTCTCCGAGTCCATGTCGTCGCTGGTCGTACACAGCCACGACGACTTGCCGCCTCCCCGTCCCCTCGACTTCTTCCCAGCCGTTTGGTGGCCAATGTACAGGCAGGCGAGAGCCGGATTCGAGAACTGGGCACGCCATGTAATATTGCACTTCTCGTAGAATCTCAGCGCATAGTCGTCCATGGCGTCCGTGGTCTGCATGCTCTCCAGCAAGCCGGCGGAAGATGGTAGAGTGTGCGATCGCAGCGACATGTGGATCGAATGCAACAGATCGATGATATATGGTATACAAATTGATATATATATATATATATTTATGTAGAATTTCTATTTAATTTCAACACAACAAAATTGATTCTGGAAAACTTGATGTGGCAGCAAACAAATAGAAGTGTAATGAATTATTTCCCACGCTCACAAATTATTTATCAACTACACAAAATGAAAACGAAAACGCACTGCATCCTTTGCCTGGCTCTTCTAACACATACACACAAACTTTTAAGCTAAGCAAAGTATATTTGTCTCACTCACACACAAGCAGCTACAGCCAGCTGCCACTAAGCTCACTAAGTAAAGCTCTAGTTGTCTCGCTTGCATGCATAGGCCTGAATTAATCAGCTGTTGTTCGCGGCGTTGCCAGATCAGCAAGAAACAAAACAGCTTCAAATTGCAGCGAATTTGCATTTAAACACAAAATGTTGAATGAAAAGAATACAAAACAAATATTTAGGCTTTGCGGATTGATTAAGAATAACATTTATTACAATTTTAAACTATATACTAGTGATGCACATAGACTGGCCGTGGCAGCAGTTCATTCAGATCATTTGGCATCGTGTGAAAGGTGCGATTGAGATTCGTGGGCTCCACGTAGCCCAAGGAGCGACCCATGGGCGCAATCACGAAACGTGTGTGTGTTTGCGAGGAGCCCTGGTAGGAGACCACCGAGGGCGCAGCATCAATGGCCAGCTTGGCAGGCTCCCCAATGCGCGGCTTGGCCAAAGTCAGCGCCAACGCGCAGAGCAGCAGCAGCAGCAACTATGGAAGTGGGAGGAGGCGAGAGTGCAAAGTGTTTGATTTAGCTAAAGAGTCAACATGCCACACGCAGGCGTTGAGCACTCACCAAATGCCGCATCGTTTGTTATCGTTTATCGTTTGTTTTGGGGGCGTTAAGTACCACTAAAATGCAGTGGGCGTGTGACCAGCCTCTGTCTATCGCAGTCACAGTCACAGTCACAGTCTCAGCCTGAATCTCCAGCTTCGGTCTCAGTCTGAGGCGAGTGGCAAAGTCAAACTGAAATGCGGCGTGAATTGCTGTGCCATGAAATCACACAAAAAGCAATTGCTAACTGCAGCAGCGGCGTGGCCAGCCCCCCTTGAAGGGGTTACCATGGCAAAGGGAGTTGCTCTAGCGACGCCTCTGCCTCTGGCGTTATCTTGCAATTGTGGGAGTGTCTCAACTCTACTTTGCCGTTTTTTTTCTTCTTTTTTTCTTATTTTTTTACGTAAAGTCAAGCAAAATAAAATCACGAAAATATCGTCGTCTCGCGCTGGGACTAGATGTGTGTCTGTCTTTTGTATTCGTGTGTCTGTCTGTCTGTATATATAAATAAATACGTAGCGAATGCCGCAAAATATTGTAGCAATAGCAGCAATAGCAACAATAACACACACACACACACACACACAGTACTAACAACAACTAATAGCAACAACTTCAACTACATCTACTAATACAACTAACATACAACTACAACAATTGAGCTCTGCCTCTGCCTCTATCCCAGTCTCCGTCTCCGTCTCCGTCTCCGTCTTAGTCTTCGTCTCTGGCGCATGCGCAACTCGCTGAAGGTTGCCAACGCCCGCGCCCCCGTCCCCGCCTACTCTTGCTTGCGCCCATTACGCACGCAATTGAAGCTGAAATCTTAAGTTTACATTTTATACCCTGCAATTTATAGCATGAGTATATTGATTGGTTAAACCTTAAAGATAAATCTATAGATCATTTTTAGTCTATAGTTTACTGATTTATATTGATATCATATGTTTTAAATACAAATATTCGGCTGCAATTAATCCATCGGTGATAATTTAAAAATTCAATATTTTCCATCAAAACTTTTACTCTGGGTAAAAGCAAATTCCGTACATCAATCTACTATTCAAAAGATATACAATTTGCACAACTTTATTAAAATGTTTTTCAAATACGGGTGGTATTTTGATACTTATTATAAAAGGTGTAAAAAATAGAATCAAAATTCCTTTCCAAAAAACACTCTTTCGAAATAGAAAGCCCTATATATTGTCCACATACTTCACTTTTCCGATTTACCTTTTGTTTCATTCGCTTATAATTTCGATACCACAAGCCAACTGCACATCAAAGGGTATATCGCAGTCCATCACTTAAACGCAACGCATGCTTTAACCGGCTTATTGAAGCGGCTTTTTGCTCAACTTCTACACACGGCAACAGCGACAGGCCCAATGGCTCTCCCGCTACCCGCTATCCACTCACAACTAACACTCTCGATCTCAATCCGCTCCACTCTTCGTCTGTCCCTTTCGCACTCAGCAATTAGCCAGAGGCGCGTAATTGAAGCTTTGAGTGCGCTGCGATTCGATGCGATTTGATTTTGATTTGCTGCTTTTCGGGCTACTTGATTAATTAATTAACCATATATATACAGCGGATCTATGGCTCTGTGTATTAAAGAAATTCCCAGCGACCTTAAGCTGCACCAGCGAAGAGAGGCACTTGATTCCCACACAACCCCTTGTCATAGCCCTCTCCCACTCTCGATATGTCCCTTTCGCTCTGTCTTCTTGCTCTGTTGTGTCGCTCTTGCTGTCTATATATAGAGAGAGCCCCTTGGCGTTAATTAGTTTGCCACTTGAGTGGATTAGCCATACACACACATAGCATGCACGGCACAAAGGCAACCACAAGTAGCTTAACGCGGGTCCGGATGCTCTGGCTCTTAATCTTGGTCTTGATGCAGCCATTGCCCATATGGACGGCCACCGTGTTGCACCATGGCGGCGTTTCACATCAAAGCTTTGCGCTTATCCATGCACCAGCCACGCCCACAGTGCGCATACTCAATGCGCAAAAGCTGCAAACGGCGCAAGCAGTTCAAGCAGTGCCACCGCTTCGCAGCAGCACCCTAGAGCTACCCACACACACGCCCGCTGAGCTGACGTACGCCGCACGTCCGGTGGTGCATCAGATGCTGCCACAGATTAAGCCCGTACGCAACATAAGCTACGCCTCCCTGTTGCCAGGTCCCAGGCAGCTCAAGTACCGCTATAGCAAGGAGCCCACTCAGAGCTCAGGAGAGACACAGATACACTACACATACACACAGCTCCAGCCCTTCGGTAGTTTAAGTTACAAATTTGAATAAAACTCCAGTCGCTTGGCAGCCTAAGGTATCTCCATTTACTCCCAACACGCTCCGGTAGGGTCTATGACGAAACTTTTTCTTAAAAACCGTCTCATCATTTTAACGACGCTCAACATCGAACTATTGGTTAATTGATTAGTGAATTGATTGATTTTTCCACAGTTTCTATGTTTAAGTTTCGATTATCAAATGTCAACCGGTCAAAAAGTGTCCCGAAATTCAAGTGAGTTCGAAATCCAATCAAAATCAAATTAGAGAGAGAGAAAATCGAACGGAGCATACCCCTCGGTGCATGCCTGCGGGGTAAAGGGCGTCAAAAGAATGAACTCGCATCTCGCACTCAAGTATCTATCAAATCATCTGGCCTTTCGCCTGCTCCACTACACCTACATAGCTTACGAGCTGCGCCAACAGCTCAACATTCAACAGAGAATCGCCAAGCCGGGTCGAGGTCAATCGCATTCTTGCCACCAAGAAGACCATCTGTTGTGTTGGCTGACGCACATGTTGCTTAGCTACGCGGGTGACATGTTGGTCAATATGCTGCTGGGTAACCTGCCGCTGGAGCCGCTCGACAACATGGAGGATGTGCTGTGGTGTAGCTTGTGCTGGTATCTCATATTCTACAGTCCCAAGGACTGGGCCTATGGCTTCGTCGACAGCTTATGGTTTCGCTTGATTACCACGCCCATATCCGCCTTTGGCCAGCTCCTGAATGTGGACAAGGGCGTGCAGCTGGCGGGTCATTTATATGGACATAGCGCCATGGTACCCATACTACTAATAGGTACCACCATTGGCTGCGGTGCGGACTATCTCAAGCCACTGGCTGCACTACTGCTGCGACGCCTCAAGCCGGTACAGCAAAAGGCACAGGCCATTCAATTGACCACGTGAGTTGCGCCTATTCCTCCTGTCACAGATTGTTGCGATTCTAATGCCCGTCCACGCATACAGCGATTCCGTAGTGGCTTTATGCCTCTCCTGGCTTTATCTGCTACAGCTGCACCACAGCCAGCTTCTTTTAGGTCTAACCACGCAGCAGCTGCACATTTTGTCGCTGATGCTTATCTGCGGTTTCAAGTATTTGTGCCTCTTCTACGACATTGATAGTCTTATATGGCGCCTGGAGCAACGTGTTTATTATGCGCTCTTTGGCGAACTCTATGCAGATTTGGTCAACTTTTATAAGAGCAGGAAACGCTACAAGCGTAATCGCCTGGTCTATACAAAAATTAACTTGAATCTGAATCTAAAGGCTGAGTGAAAACTGATTGCATAATCAAAGAGGAAAACCGTTGCAAAGGTTGGGTCGGGGTAAGCGGCTTAAGCACCGACCCACCCACCCCTGCACAACCTAACCTAACCCAACCCATAGGCCAACCCTATCCACGCCTGGCCTGGCCAGCGGAACGCGACTCATTCAATCGGGCAGATGTCGTGCTTGAATTGTCTCGGCGACAGCTCCGATTACATAAGCTGCGATTCACTGGAATTGGAATTTTCAGCGGCATCCAAACGTTAAGCGGCTTAAAGGCGGCAACAGCAACAGCAGGCGGAGGTACCTGGTACAGAGGGGCGGTTCGGAGTCTGTGACTGTGCTGTGTTCTTAATTAACACGCCCTTATGGGCAACCTATGTATTCCATATCTCTAATGAAATAAACTATTCCATGTGCACTGTACAAAGCGTTGATTTGAAAGAGCATTATGTAATGGTAATGCCCGTACATATAGCTAAACATATTGAACGGTATTAAGTGTTTTATATATTTTGGTTGAAGATTTTAGATATATCAAAGATACCAAGGGAAAACCGATTTATAGGCTCCTTAGTACACCTTGACTTTTCAGTCATAAAATTATACTCTATAGTATCCATAACAAAGAGATTCAAACTAATCATATGTATAGATCTGACTGATTAAATTCCTTGCAAGGTGTTACACCCATCAAAGTGAAATGGACTGCTCTGATGATGAAAAACCAAAGCCAAAGCCCAAGCAGAAGCCTCGCATGCACTGTTTCAAGGTGAAGAAATTTAAGCCGAAACCCAGGCCCAAAATGCCGGAACCACCAATGGAACCCATAAACTGCGAACCCATACAGAAACCCAAGAAGTCTACATCTTCGGAAAAAGATCAGTGTGTTCATGCACCCAACTATACCACCGCAGCAGAGAAGCGTGCCTATCTAGAGCAGCATGTGGTTCCCATACTTATGGAGGGTATGTTGGGACTTGCACGAGAGTTGCCCCGAGATCCAATAACCTACCTACAGCAGTTCTGGCTCCAGGAACAGCACAAGTGTGACATACCTCTGCCAGGGAAGCTGCTCTAGTTTTAAACATAAATAAATCTTAGTCGTTTCTGGTTTAGTTGCAATCAATATGCATGCAGTGAGGCGTGAATCATCTTATTGATGGGGGCGGGTATATAAACTGGGCTTGTGATACAGAGTGAGCATCAGTCTACTCACAGCCTTCTTAAAGATAGTTCCAGCTCTAGTTCTACTAGATACACAATCATCTTCATCATGTACAAGCTGGTAAAGCTGAAACTGGGCCTAATCCTGCCCAGAGTCTCCAGGTACAATACAGATTTTTCCCATTAATATTTTGTTCTTGCTACTTACAGACTCTGTGCCTTGTTGCCTTCTACTTGGGCTGTGCCAACGCCGCCAGCTACGAATGGCCATCAAATCTGGTGTCTCTCAGCTCCGGCAAATCCTCGCAGTTGCCGCTATCGAGCAGCGGCGACAGCCTGATAGGCGAGAGCAGCGGAAGCGCCGGAGCCGACCTGGATGATTCTCTCTCTCAGTCCAACGGTGGCAACGCCGACTCCAGCATCTCGGTGCCATTGCCGCTGGTCGTGGCGGCACGCTCCGGCCTCCGTTCCGTTCTCACCGTGCAGGAACCCACTGTGGCCCGTGTGGGAAATCTGGTGGAGCATGTACCCACTGCCGTCTCGCACCAGAGCCAGACTGTGGTTCATGATCATCAACGCCTTGTCACGCCCATCGTGGCTCCCGCTGTACGCACCACCCAAGTGGTGCGCCAACATCAGCCTCTGCTCTGGTCCGTCGGCTCACACGATCCTCGTGTGGTGCTGCTGCGCAACTAGGAACACCGTCACACAACACTCTGAGCCATGCCACCAACATCTGAGCTGTAACCAAAGAGAAAAAATTTCAATTCAATTTGAATGCCAACAAAATTCGATTAACAATAATTAACCAACTTTCCAAATACTCTACATTTTACACTCACAACAACAGCAACAACAACAAAAACTTTACCTGCCATTTACTATCTATCTCTCTCTATCGCTACTGCTATCTCTGCCTTCTCGTTTCTACTGTACTTCTTTCTGGAATAAACTATTCACATTTGCAAAAAAAAAAAAAAACTTATCTTTGCTTTTCCATTATCTCTGTTTCTCTCGATCTCTCTTTCTCTGAACATTTCTATACAGCATGCCATTCTCTCTCTCTATCCTTCTTTCTTTCTTTTCCGTCTCCCTCTATCAATTATGTGTATAGGGTATACCACCCACAGCAAATCAATAAAGAAAACATTCTCTAAATAAATAACGCAATCAGCAGTGCAGATCACTGTAATTACTACATTTCCAGGTATACACTAGGAGAAACTATATAGCTGCTTTACTATTGGTAAGTTTGTGCAGTCTATTACATAAAGTATATATATTTCATCCATACTTCATGCACAGTTCCTCTTCATAAGGTTCTTTCCTCTCGTTCCTTCCAATTCCTATTTTTTTTTCAAGGAATGTCATAATTCCTGAGTCTTTTTCTCAGTGTATTTGTGCGTGTGGCACGGTCTTCTCTCGCGAGAGCCTCAGCTATAAAAGCTGCAGTTGCTCCTCGCACAGCCAAACACTCAAACTGCAACAGGCTGAAGATGCAACTGCAACAGGTGAGTTCTGCAACAGAGTTGTACCCCGGCAATCCTATAAATTTGAAGCCTCAACTCAATCCTTGCAGTGTCTACAAATTGCGTTGCTGCTGATGTCGCTCTGCGCTGACAGCCACGCCCACCCTGCGTTTATTGAGTGGGCGGCGCTGTTGGGGCACGTACCCACCGCCGTTTCACATCAGAGCCACACTGTGGTGCACAGCGGTGTGCCGCATCTTCGAGAACAACAACAACCACAGCAAAAAGAGCAACAACAGACGCTGATAGCACCCGCTGTGCGAAGCTTTGTCGTCTCCCCTTGGACCCCTCTTCCAGTGGCTGCCTACGTTCATCATGCTGCCCCACTGGGCTGGAGCTACCTCTATGCCACACCCAACGCCAGAGCCGCTGCCTTCTATGGAAATTGAAATCACATTGAAAAGAGCAACAGCAACAGAACAGGAAAGTTTCAAAACATAACAAAACAACAAAACGCGACCCACGCCAAAACTTTTGTCATTGATGTCTGCGTCCCTTTTTTCCCAGAGTCGATTGATCATTTGGGGTATATTAGGTTTGTGTCTACAACAAATGTATAGCCGTAGAGGGCTACTTGGCATGCATAACGGCATACATATAGATATCTGGGACATTTTTAGCAACGGCAAGGCTTTAAAATAAACTTAAATTAAATAATTATATAGTGACTTACCAGAACAGTGTCTAATATTAAATATATCTAGAACTGATTGAAATAGAAAGCTCAAATTTGGTTTTTATACTACTGAAAACTTTTAATTTCACTGTAGATCTAAATTGCACTGCTATGATCAAACGTTTGCTTAAACTTACATTGTTTACATTTGATCAGCTGTTCTGTATGTTACAATCATGTTAAGCTGTTAGCAGTGCCATTTTGAGTTAACAGTGATGTTACATTAAAGCTCAGCCACAATCATGTGGAAGAGCACTTCACTTCTTGAAGTATAAATATCTGCTTGGTTTTTCGCAAAAATTTCAATTCTTGCTAGAATTGAATGGTCTTAACAGTGTCACTGCCTGCCCTACTGTTCCATCTATTCCTTTGATTTTGTTTTTGTTTGCCGGAGCACAAAATTTCACGCTCGCCTGGAAGGATTAGCTAATGCGACCGAAAATTCCAAAAAAAAAAAAGAAAACATTTTGTATTGAAAATGCCAATTAAATTTTGCGCTACGTTTCACAGCTGATGGAGATAAATGAAATATAAAGAGAGTTAAGCACAAGGAGGGAGAGGGAGAGTAAGAAAGAGAAAGGGAGAAAGAGAGAGAGAGCAAAGCGCTGACGTCATTAACAAAGCAATTGAACCTTAGACCATAACATGCAAAGCCTTGCCCCTGCGATTCTCACCAGGCTCTGGCAAAGGGTCAGACAACGAACTGTTGCCCTGTATGTGTGAGTGTGAGTGCGAGTGCGAGTGTGAGTGAGTGAGTGAGTGTGTCCTTGCCTGTTGAACATATGACAATAAGCAACATGTTAGGCCCGACACAATTGTTAAGAATTTGCAATGAACGAAAAAAACAGACCGAAGGAAAGAGAAAGAAAGAGAGAGCGAAAGGGAGAGGGGGAGAGTGAGGGCGAAGCCAGAGCAGTTCAGGTACTTGGCCGACAGGTGGTTGCCTGGCGGGGCCCCGTTGCAAGAGGGGCGGGGGTGGGTGTGGCGTTGATAGGTGTCTAGCTAATGGAGCAGCCAAACGAAAAGTTTCAAATGACACAATACGAAAACCCAACAAAGCGAATGAGACACAAAGAGAGAGGGAGCGAGCAAGAGAAAGAGAGAGAGAGATAGACAGACTAAGAATGAAAGACTAAAGAGACAGAGAGAGAGATAGAGTAAGAAAGGAAGACTGGGGAGAGAGGAGAGCGAGAGAGTTCAAATGATAACAATGAAAATTTTGATAGATGAAATCGAAAACCTTGAACCAGAGGAGCTTTGAGTCAAAGGTTAAGCCCCAAGTGGACGCTCAGATGATACGATACAGCCATATACGATTATGCAACAAGCGATCAGGCCAAATGCGGGAAAAAAGAAACAAAAATCCCAAATAAAAAAACCAAAAACAAAAACACAACAGCAAAAAAGACGCAGCAGCTTTTGCATTTGACCCACCGAGAGCCTTGTACTTCACACTGACAAATGCAGTCAGTTTCTTGTTGTTGTTGCTATTAGATGAGTTGTTGTTGCTGCTGTTGTTGCTGTTGTTGTTGCTGTTGTTGCTGTTGTTACGTAAATGACGAATTGAAAGCTTTGTGGTAGACAATGCAGCATAAAAGGTCAACGCATCAACATCAGACGCATAAACTGTACCATGACAATTATTTGCAGATTATCGATTAAATCGATGCCATTGTCAACAGCAGCACCTCTAACCGCCCACCACAACCACGCCCCTTTTGCTTTGGCAGCGCTTTGACGCTCTTTCTTTGGCTGTCAAATGCATGCGATTAAATGAATGAATAACTGCTGCAGCTGCAGCAGAGAACCCCACTCCCTCCCTTCCTTATTTAAACCCAGTCGAGACCCATCGGGATCGGGACAAACCCGGCGGACCGCGGGCAATAGAGCTACCCACATGTGCCAATAGGCATTTGCCTTTTTTGTAACATGTTGAATGTGATGGGACTGGCTGCTTTCGTAGTTTGCAAAGAAATCGACCATCTGGATTAAAAGGATGCAACGCCCAATATCGAAAGTCGTATGAATAATCTCCATGTCATAAAAAATCTAACTTGCCGTTTGGCTTTTGAATCCTTTTTCGGCCGTTCACTCAACTGTCCATTGCAATTACCAGCTGCAATACCAGAATGTGCCAACACACTCAAACGAAAGAGTGATTACATATGTGTTTTTTGTATTTCTCAGGACCCATCATAATAAAATCAATTGTAAACTCGCCCAAAAAGACCCGATGGGTCTCGACTAAGGGTACAAAAACATTGTAGACGGTAGCGATCCCCAGTGATAGTTTCGTTTGGTTTTAGCAGCTCACCACACCTTGCTGGTCCCTGTCATCGTGGAGGCATGACCGGGTGGTCCATTGGAGCAGTTGCTCGGACATGACAAATCGCCGTTCATCGTCTTTTGGCTTCAACTTCTGATAGTTCTGGAAGAGTTGGACACGGGTCATCATCGAGTAACGCTGATCTTCAACTTTTTCGGTTAGGCCATCTCCAAGAAAACCTTTAAAATTAATTCAAGGACGAAAGCGGAAGGATTGATATGTGTAACAGACAGAAGGGGGCGTGGCAGACCCCACAAAGTGTATATATTCGCGATCAGAACGAGCAGCCGAGTCGATTGGGCCATGTCCGTCCCCCCGCACGCCCCTAATTCAGAAAATCGGTCAAAATCGACGAAATCGCCAAAATCGCCCAAATCGCCCGAATCGCCAAAAAACCGCCAGAGTCGCCAAAAAATCGACAAAATCGTCATTATTTTTTCAAGTGCTGGCAACATGTATCTGCAGCAT
>JBANCZ010002354.1:0-16128 GCA_037040025.1 Sphaerogastrella javana | reverse complement strand
CTAGTTGATATTTGTTCATTTCTTCTCAAACGAAATGTAAACTTATAACTGACGCTCTTAGGGCTCAACTTCTAGAATGTTTTATTGTAACTTTAACCATTTACCATTAAGGTAATATAATTGTATTTTATGATGATTTCTTTTGCTTGATTTCTAACTTTATAAGTCCATAACTTTATCTGGTCCGATCTGCTTTGTGTTGCTTATCAGATAATATTCGGTATCATTTTACTGACACTCATAAGACAATTTGTATTTCATAATAAAATCTCAATTGTTCTGTGATGATTTCTTTCTCTTTCTATCTCTTTTTTTCTCTCTTTCATTCTCTCTTTCTTTCTTTCTCTCTTTCTCTTTGCATTTGTATAGAACTTATTTTGAATCCATTTAAATTTGACTAGTATTTCAACAATTTCTACAACATTTTTGTTTTGTGTTTTCCCTTTGAATTTTGCAATCTTTTTTTTACAAGCTATTGACAGATTTGGTATTATTTTGGTATATTTGGTAATATATCACTGACTAAGCTTAGTCGGAAAAGTAAATACATTGCAATTCGCAACGATTTTTAAAAGTATCTAAAGTCAAGATATATTTTTTTCTTCTCATTTTGTTTTAAACATTTAATGTTGTCCTCTCTCTTTTGAAATGTGTTGATGTTGCTATTTCTTTTGTTGCTGTTGTTGTTGCAACGTGACGGCTTCGTCATTCCAAAAAAAAAAAAAAAAAAAAAAAAAAAAAAATTGAAAAAACTTATAAAAAAAACAACGAAAATTGGGTGTGGGAAAAGTGGGCGGAGTAAAAAGTGCGACATCGAGTCGTCGTCGTTGGTGGCGTCAACTCTTCGTGTCTATGTATTTAGTTGTAATTGCATTTGTACAACAATAGCAACAACAAACCATATGCAACTGTTGCAAACAACAACAACAACAACAACAACAATTTGCCATTTGCTGTTTTTGTCGCTTGCATGCGACACGCGTTTAAATTGAATTGGATCATATCTGCCTTCCTTTTTTTGTGTGTTGCTTTATTTCTGTTAGTTGCCTTGGGTAAACCCCTAAGCTTTGTAGTTGAAAATGTTGTTGGTGTTGTTGTTGTTGTTGTCTTCATAAAGTAAATTGTGGCCACGCCTTTGCTTCGGCCTTTCTCTCTCTCAAACTGTATCTCTGTCTCTCTCGACGCTCGACGCTTGAGGAACTGCGTCCAAAACTACCAACTGGCCATTTGAAAGTTGTCGCACATCAGCTGCTTTTTTTCGCATATTACTTATTTATTTATTTAGAAATTACCAACATTTAACTGTTAAGAGACCACACACATACACACACACACACACACACATACACACACCCACAGCCTTGACATAAATTTGCATGTTTCTTGTTTTTTTTTTTTTTTTTGCAATTTAATTTCAATTTTATTTGCTGTAATTAAAAGTAAAAGTAAAGTTTATGTAAAATTGTTAAATTTTGTTTGAAAAATAATACAATTGTTAAGCACATTTGGAATATTAAAAAAGTTATAATAAAATATAAACAATTATCAATGAACAAACAATAATCAATCAATATTTTGAGCATTATATATGAATTTTTACTGCAAATTTTTGTTGACTTTAACAATTAAAAAAACAATAATAATTTTATAAAAATTATATGAAATCTTAAAAATATATTTAAATTAAATAAATTAAATTTATATTAAAATATAAAATATTTATTTATATAAGTTTTTCAGCAATTTGTTTGATTTTTGCTCGTTTGTTGAATAAATTATATACAGATTGCGCATACGCAGCGTTGTGGCTTTTGTTTAACACATTGTTGCTGCAGCTGTTATGCAAATATTGTTGTTGTTGTTGCTGCTGTTATTGTTGTTGTAGTTGTTGTTGTTGTTGCATTTATTATTGGTGCTGCTGCATTCTCTTCTGGTGGATTTGTGGCCCTGAAATGTGCATTATTTCATTAGGCAACAATTGATTTCCTTTGGCACGCAATTGCCAATTGCCACAAAACTTGCGGCAGCTGCATTTGAACTTGCCACAATTTTTGTATGCTCTCTCTTTTTTTTTATTTTTTTTTTATTTTATTTGCACTTTTGATGAATGAGTTTAATCAATTTTCACAGCAGCAGCAGCAACGACAGCAGCAGCAACTGTTGCCAATTGCCAGTTGGCATTGTTGTAAGTTTGATTGTTGATTGTTGCAGTTCCAGTTTCCTATCTAAAGAACGCCTAAGAGTCTAGGAGACAGAGAGGGAAGGAGATAGGGAAAGAAATAGTGAAACAGAGACAGCGAAAGAGCATGAAAGAGTGCAAAAGTGATGCCAAGAGCTGCACTTGACTCTGAAAACGTTGAAGTCCAAGTTGATTCGAAATGCAAGCTCTGAACTGATCTCAGCTGCATTGATCTGAGCTTGGGGTCTTGGTTCTTCGACTGCGAATAGAAAAAAAATATACCTAAACAAAACAAAAAAGAAAAATAGGAAAAAAAAAATCAACTGAGGCTGGGCATTGAATTGCGCTTAATTGCAGTTCGCACTTATGTAATGGGGCCTTAGCGTACCAATCGAATGCAATCCATTCGCCCCAGCCATTCGCCAATCTCCATTCGTATCCATTCTATGCATTTAATGAATAAACACTCACAGAAACACACACACACACATACATTGTCATACACTCATACATTGTCATACACTCATACTCATTCACTCACACATTCAAGCACTCACAATGGCAGGCGGCATTCGCTTTTGTTGTTACTGATCGATTGTTTATTAATAAGCCTGTTCCTACTATACTATTACTGTGCGTATCTGTGTGTTTGTGTGTGTGTGTGTGTGTGTGTGTCTACTGCACTTCTTTATTATCTTTATCTAATTGCTACTTTTGCATCTCTTTCTATTTACAGGTAAGTGGCGCGACTGTACTTCCTTTGGCACTTCTCATTATGAATTCGCTATTGAACTGAACGCTTAACTCCGATTCAGAGATCTTTGGATTACTGGGTAAATTAATTATTTATCATACAAAAACTTATAAATTTTTTTTATGCAGAACAATGAAAATCATCATTTTTATAAGTTAAAGAAACTACTTCAATTCAAGGAGAAGAATATTTTGTTTAGGAAAAACAAAAATCTAATTTGATCTACTAAAATTTTAACTCTATTTTTGCTTCAATCAAAAACAATATATTTAACTTTTTAAATATTTCTCATAAGTAAAAGCAATAGCAAACATAGCAATAGATTTAAAAAGGCTCATAGACATCATAGACATCATTATGTCTAAGAAAAACAAAAAACTAATTTGATCTACTACAATTTCAGATTTACTTTTGCTTCAATCAAAAACAATAAATATATTTTTTTATAAATATTTTTCATAAGTGAAAGGTTTAGCAAATATAGCTACAGATTAAAAAAAGGCTCATAGATATCATAGTTTAAAATAAACTGACATTGAATGCAAGATATTTGATCTGCTGAAATCACTTCATCTTGAAACTAAGCAGAAATAAAATGATTGATGATTGATGCATTGTATTAAAGCTTGAAATACATTTCTTAATACAAAAATTTACAATTCAACAGAAAAAGAAAGCAGGTCTGAAGGATTCTAAAGCTCGCATGACTAACCCAAAAGAAAGGTTCAATGATGGGCTTTCTGACTGACTGACTGACTGACCAACTAACTGGCCATTTGATTGACTGACTGAGTAACTGTAATGCTGTCCGTTATTTGCACCCTATATACATATGTTCCTTCTGCTGTCAGCTGTTGCTGTTGACCCAATTTTGTTGGGCATTTGCAAAAGGGGAAGATTTCAATCTAACTAAATGAATGTTGGCAACCCTTTGCGTTCTTTATTATTTTTTGTGAATTCTTTGTTCTGGTGAAAGTTGCGGCACGTGTGAGAGCAGCAGCTGCAACTGTGCCCCTGCTGCTGCTGTTGCTGTTGTTGCTGTTGTTACTGCTGTTGCTTCCTTGTTAATTGTGAGTGAAATGTGCTAGACTACTATAAATTCTCTTATGCCGTTAGGTTCCTTCCGTTTTGCTATTGGGGTGCATGCAACTTTCACTTGAGTTTATGTTGCTGTTGCTATTTCTGATGTTGCATACCGCATTCCGTTAGCCATAAAAGCAGGCATCAATCATAGCTGCGCTACCTGGCAAGCTGGCAACCTGGCAACCTCATATCTGCCACAAAATGGGGCGTTATCGCTCTTAATGACGCGTCATTTGTTGCAAGTGTGCTATGCCTGTTGCCCGTTTGCCAGTTTGCTTCTTGCAGCTGTTGATGTTGCTGTTGTTGCTCTTGATGTTGCTGTTGTTGTTGTTCCTGTTGCTGTTGTTGTTGCTGCTGTTGCTGTGGCGTCTCGAGTCAACTTATTAGATTTGCACATGCCGAACGATTCATCTTTTAATTACCGCGTTGAAAGGCTGTATTTTTCAATAGCATCGAACCCAAAATGCGTTCTTTTTTTTTTAGTGCGCATGCGCAGCTGCAAGGTTCTAGCTCTCCTTCTCTGTCTATATATCTCTTCTACTCTCTCACTCTTTGAGCTTTTTCTGTCTCTTTTGCACCGACTGCCCACGCATGCCTGAGCAATTTTGTGCCTTGCGCTTTGCACTAAAATAAATCTGCAGCGATTTGTTTGTTTGCACAAGCCGCCGCCAGTCGCCAGTCTCCAAGTGCCACTACTTAGCTACCTCTCTCTCTCTCTCTCTCTTTCTGTCTTTCTCTCTCTGTCTCTCTCCCTCTGTGGCTCTCTCTATCTCCTTACTTCTATCTCTTTTATGCTTGTTGGCATTCGCGTCTATTTGACTCGATTCACTTCTATTTGAGGCGGTCGAACATAAACCCCGTTAAGCGCTTGGGGGCCCGCGCACTAAATATTGCTGCCTGCTTAGTTGCTTATACTATGTTATACATATAATTTCGTTCTTTTTGGTTTGGCTTTTTGCTATTTCTTTTTTTTTTTTTATATGCTCAGTTGCTCTAACGCTTGCTGTCTCTGCTGTTATTTATCATAAAAAATTGCTAAGATTTGTTTTGCGACGGCAAAGACATGATGCTCATTTGTTAGCTAAAGCAACAGCAGACCAAGAACACAAGAAGAAGAAGAAGAACAAAATCAAACAACAACAGCTGCAACAAACAACAACAACATGATGTGGGGGCTGGAGTTGTAGGGGGAGTGGCAACAGCAGCAGGTGGAGTTTGAATCAGCGACACTGTCTATAGCACCAGCCTGTTCTATTGGCGGCATATGTTTTTGCTCTTAGCTTTTTACAGGCAGCTTATAGTCCAATATACCCTGTAGCTTTACGGTTACATTGATCTCTAAACATAGCTAAATAATTATGTCAAAATTTTGTTTATTATTTAGTTATATTAAAGCCCTCAACAACTTAGTTCCAAATAAAAGCATTCCCTATATTATTCTTCATTTCTATACAAGTTTTTTAGAACCATATAAAAATCTGCTCAAAATTTCATCATATTGTCTGAAATTTTTATTATATATATTCATAAAATAATTCATCATTTTATAAAATTATCTATTAAAAAGTATATATAGTCATATATACTAAGTGGTTGTAGTAAAATGAGCTCTATATATAAAGCTAAAAATTGAGTAATATACTTTATATTATACAGATTTCTATGCGATAATTAAAATATTCATTTTATATTTAATGCAACTTTTTTTTCTTCCTTTATATATAATTTTATATATATTGTAAAATTATATATATTTTACAATATAAATTTAAATGTATATTATATATATTTTGTAACATATTATAAGCATGTGATATATATAAATTTATATAATTGCATTAAAATAATATTTTATATAATTATTTGAATTGAGTAAACTTATAGTCGAAGATGTTTTTAACAAAATTTCAATCAATGAGCATCGACTAGTCATCATGGCCATTACATTGTATTATTATAGAGTATGTATTAGTCATAAAATTGTCAGTTTTTTGCTGCTCCTTGTTTTCATGTCCAAACTCTGATCTAGAGTTGCTTTGGTTGTTCTGATGCTGCTACTTCTTCATCTTCATTGGGTTATTTTTTTTTTATTTGTTTGTTGCTTTTTTATTAATGCAACCGCCAACTGTTGCCAAAGTTCAACGCAAATATAATCTGTCAAATAATTTATCAGTGTTTGCTGACGATGAGATGAGAGCAGCAACAGAAGCAATAGCATTGAGACCTCGCTGTCTGTGCCTGTTGCCTTGTGCAAAGTTCACTTTGAGTGCTTGACAACAACAACAGCAACAACACCAACAACAATAACACAAAGAACACCAACAACATATACAGCAACAATTGCACGTCGATAAAGAAATGCTTTCCCTTAGATTGTTCTACCTTTGTTGCTGCTGTCTTTTTTTTTTGCTTTTTCAATTTTTGTTTATTTTTGGAAGCGGAATCTAATGATGCGACTACTACACTCGACCAACACTCACATAAGCAGTAGTACAGCCACGACACCTGAGCAATAATAGCAACAGAGAATCATACACATATATGCATACCTATATACATACACCGAGAGAAAAAGCGAGGGGCACTGAAAAAGAGAGAATCATATAGAGAGACATTGAGAGGGAGACAAAGAGAGAGAGAGAGAGAGAGAAACAGAGAGAGAGAGATAGAGAGAGATAGAGAAAAAGAGAGAGAAAGAGAGAGGGAGAAAGGGAGAGAGAGAGAAGAAAGAGAGATAGAGAGACAGAAATAGAGAGAGAGCCTATGGATTTTAGCTTAAAGCAACTTTGCACACTTTCTGTTTGCAGATCCTTGAGAATATTTACGCACTGTCTACATTCAAATCCTATAAAATCCGAAGATATTTGTTTTAGAAAGATAGATGTATTTTTCACACATATACCATATATAATATGCTATACATTGTACGAATTTTATTCATATTAAATCTTCATTTCCTACCGATTGGTATTATTGCATTTCTTAAGGTTTTTTTTTTTTATTAAATATATTGGTATTGAAACTTTTAAATTTTTTTTTTAATTCTGCGTTTATAATTCCCTTCAAATTTAGTTAAAATTTTTATTTAATTTTTATATATAAAATTATTTAATATTTCATTAATATTGTTCAATGTAATATTCAAAATTAAATGTTTTACTTGTCTTTAAAAGTTTTAGATAACTTATTGTTTCAAAGAGTATTTTATATTCTAAACACAATAACTTTTTTTTCTTCAAACTGGGATCATATAAAATATTATAGTAAATTTTTTAGAATTATTCTAAATATATTTACAGTTCACTTATATGAACTAGTTCCGATTCATTTAACAAACATGAGTCCAATGATGCAACTGATATATTTTAAGTTTATTTCTATGTACTCTATGATTGAAATAATATATTTTAATATATTATATTATATATTATATGTATAATGTATATATTTTAATGCGTTCACAGCTGACTGCGACGTCAGCGTCGCTGCTTGCGTCGACGTCGGCGTTGGCGTTGTCATCGCTTTTGGTTTGTATTTTTGCTTTCCTTTGCGTTGTAAAATGTTTTCAATTGTTTGTTGGCATTTCGTTGGGCTTTTGGCTCGCCTCGGCCCGATCGACAGTAGTTCGCATATGTGTGTGTTATTGTGTGTGTGTTAGTGTGTGTGTGTTAGTGTGTGTGTGTGTGTGTGTGTGTATGTATGTTTGCTCTCAAACAGAAACGATTAAATTATCTCAAGGTTGCACGCGCGCTAGTTTGTCTGCTTCTTCCGCATTTGCCGTCGTTCTGCGCTATTTTCTACATTGTTGTTGCTTTTTCCTTTTCGCACAAACTGCGAACTACCAATCTCTTTCCCTCTGTCTCCCTCCCTCTCCCTCTTTTAGCTATCTCACTCGCTTCGCCCTGCTTCTTTGCCGTCTTATTATCTTACTATGGTCATATAATTTGCTTAATTTCAAGTGCAATTTCTGTCTCGGCTTTTCCTCAGCATTTAGAACATTTTATACGTTTCGCTAGAACGCAATATTTTAATACATGTATTAAGAGCTTTTGTTAAATTAATACATATAGATTATTTAAGTACACTTAATGTATTTTATAGAACTTATGTTTAATCCAAAGTGAGTAACTTTTGAAAGACTTTTCATAAGTTCATTTAGTAGAAAATTCGATCGATTTATTGCATTTAGAAAAGTTTTGCAGGATTTTCACAATTTAATTTATTTCCACAAATTTCTTAAGTTTAAATAAACTAAATTTTATTACATTTAAAAAATTTTGTTATGGTTTTTTAAATACTTTAAGATTTTAAACTACGATATTTCTAAAGTGTTTTGAACTCTAAATAATTTAATATTTATTTTATTTGAAAATATTTGGCATTGCTTTAAAATTATTTTAAAAATTAAACTTATATTATATATATATTTTTATTACTTTATATATATATAAGTATATTTATTTGAAAATTATTATAATTTTTTAAGATACACATAGATATTATAAAAGGATTAAAGAAGAGTTTAATCTGCCTTTGCCTCAGCTGTTGTGTAGCATTTAGAAGGTTGCGTGCCAGTGACCATTGGTTGTCTGATTGTCTGTTGCAAGTTGCCTGTTGCAAGTTGCTTGTTTGCCCTGGCGAGTTTTGGAGTCTGTTGCTGTGGTCTTTTGGCATTGTTACCCAGAGACCCAGAGATGAAGTTAGGCCTGCAGTTGTTGGCCTTTGCAATGTTGTTGTTGTTGCGGTGTCAAAAGCTTGGCAAAGGCCACTGCAACAGAAACAACGACAACAACAACAACGACGACAACATGTTTTGTTGTTGCTTGCTTTTGGCTTTTAACTGTTGCAGTTGCACTTGCAGTTGTTGTGGTTGCTGTTGCTACTGTTGTTCTTATTGGACACCTGTTGTCCCTGCAACGATTTATTGTTGCATGTAGCTGCTGCTGCTGTTGCTGTTGCTGTTGTTATTGTGTTTGTTGTTGATGCTGCCGTTTTTGTTGCTGGCGTCTGGCTGCATATCGTTGCCGTTTATGATGATGCTCACCTTTTATTGCTTTTCGATTGCCGCATCTGAATTATGAGCTGACTGCTGTTGTTGCTGATGTTGCCGGCAACATGTTGCTGCTGTTGCTGCTGCAATTGCTCTTGTCGCTGTTATATACAACGGTCACGTGCGCTGCAAGGTTTAAGTGCTTTGATATGGAGCGCCAACAGGTGTCAGATTGCGGCAGCAACATAAGCAACTACCCTACAGCCCTTTGTCATGTCGAGAGCAACAGCAACGGCTAAAACAAAATATAAATAAAATACCTAGCGGCACAACAGCAGCAGCTATAATAATAATAACAATAACAATAATAATAATAATAAAAATAATAACATATGCATCATTAGGAGGAAGCAATACGTGCTGCTGCTGCCACACATTCTTGGAAAGAATAACAACAACAGAACGTATTGCAATTGCAATGGCAACAATCGTTTGCAATTTCAAGTGCAACAGCAACAGTTGCTAAAATCATTAACAGCAGCAACATACAATACAAGTGCTAAATATGTCGAGTACAGTAGCAACAGTTGCACAATCATCAGCAACATTTGCTCAAACTAACAACGAAAATACAACAGCATTAACAACAGCAGCAACAACAATCGCAACAGCAACAACATTCGGAACAACAACAACATTCGCAACAGCAACAACAATGACAAACCACTTGAAAACCAAATCTAGTAGCTTATGTTGGTTAGTTGACACCTACGCAACAGCAACAGCAACAGCAACAGCAAACCGCACCTGGTTGACAATTGTGGTGGCTGCTGCTGCTAACGATGCGCGCGTGTCAGCAACATGTTGCTGCTGCCGCCACGTATCGTATCATTAGTCAAAGAAAGCAGCCACAAAAGTAGCAGAAAAAAAAAATAAATAAATAAAGGAAGAAAAATCCAAGGCAACTTGGCAATCAGCAGCTCAAATGCGGCCCAAATCAATTGCTGTTGCTGCTGCCGGTGCTGTTGTTGCGTTGACACAATCCACAGCAGCAACAAGCAGTAGCAGCGACAATAGTCCAAGTCTTGGCATGATTTATGGCCAGGCATTTCTTGCGGCTCACCCACACAGTGATGGGGCTGCAACACACGCTAATTGTGTGTGAAAGCAGCAACATCAGCAACAACAACAACAGCAACATCAGCAACAGCAGCAACAGTTGCAGCAACAACTACTTGCCACATTGCTCATACGCCCACGTGTACAGCAGCAACGCATTTCCATTCCGTTTGGCATATTTAGCATTCGCATAGACGCAATCATAACCATAAATAGTTTTTAGCCGCTACTCTTTTTTTTTTTGGCTGCCTTTTTAGCTGCTTTTTGGCGTTTTTAGCATTTTTTTGCAGCTGCTTTTGTTTTGCATAAACCAACAACAACAACAGCAACAACAACAACAACAACAGCAACAACAAGATGAAAAATGCGAGCGACAATTTTGGGCAACTGTTGCCCCCGTGGCCGTATACCCCATAAAAGGCGACTTGTAAGTGCTACTGTTTATATGCCACTAACGGTAAAAATGCGCTGCATAATTTACGCAAAATGCAAGAAAATGGGGAAAAGTTCGGCTCACTGTTGTTGCTGTTGTTGCTGTTGTTGTTTTTAGCGGTTTGGCGCTTTTCACTTTTCACAAATGGCCATGCAAATTACAAGACACATTAGCCGAGTCAACAATCCTACGCCTAACCCAAAAATGGGAGCAACAACAGCAGCAACAGCAACAGCAGCAGTAGCAACAACATGCCGCATGCCGCATGCCACATGCCACATGCATTTTACCAATTGAGTCGAGAGCAACAGCAGCAACAGCGGCAGCAGCTAACAAAACGGAAATACGCCTAAAATATGTTAACAGCAGCTGCAATTGCAACAGGAGGTGGCAGCAACAGTAACAGCAATAGCAGCAACAACAGCAACAGCAACAGTAACAGCAGCAACAGCAACAACAGCAACGGCAACAGCAACCGCAGCAACAGCAGCAACAACAGCAACAGCAACAACGGCAACAATCGTTGCTAACAGCCAACAGGGTTGCCAGGTTGCCAACCAAATTGCATTTCTTATTAGTAAATCAAATCCTTTTTTTTTGCCATATTTGTCATTTGTCGTGCCTGAGCTTATTTATTATGCATTAGTTAATTGTTTTAAGCTGAAAACAATGCATATAAACAACTCGCAGAGCATTGATATATTATTGACTAGCACATGCACTAAACGACGTTATGCAACACTGTTGCAAAATTATATATACAGCAAAAAAAAAAAAAAAAAACGTACTTAATCATAATATTTAATTGTTAAAAAATTCTTTCATAATTTTATAAATTGATGAATGCATGAACAGACGATAGGGCTTGCTTTGTGAAAAACTGGCAACCCTGTGGCAAGATAGTGGCAACCCTGCGGCCAGTTAGAGATACTCTGTCTGTCCTTCTGTCTGTCTCAAGTTTGTCGTGGCCCGTTTGGAATGTTTAGTTAACCGTAAATACCAAAAAGTCGCCCGCGCCATTTTGGCATTGATTACTGAGAGAGAGGGAGAGGGGGACAGAGAGAGATAGAGGGTAAGAGAGATAGAGAAACAGAGAAAGAGTAAGCAATAGACATGTGAATACACTCACTGGAGCGTGAATAACATTTGGTAATCATGGCACAAACACGAAAATGCATTAACCAAAATTGTGATCATAAATTTTCAATCGACACGCGGCGGGTGCTGCAGCTCTAACTAACTGCACCATAAGTGTGTATGTGAGTGTATTCGAGTGTATATGAGTGTATGTGAGTGTATTCGAGTGTGTGTGAGTGTGTGTACCTTGGTCAAGCGCATGAATGACTAGACTAAAACTGAGCTGAACTCAGCTCAAATGAACTGGACTATGTTGCTGTTGCTGCTGTTGCTGTTGTTGCTGCTACTGCTGCTGTTGTTGCAGCTGCACACATTCTTGGCCAGAGAAAGTATTTGTAGCTATCATTGTTGTTGTTGTTGGCATTGCACAAGTGGCAAGGCAGCAAAACTATGCAGCTTCCAACGCGTGTTGCAGTTGCTGTTGCAGTTGGGTCAGTTAAATGCCAAAGGCTGTCTGCCTGTGGTTGCTGCTGTTGCTGTTGCTGCTGCTGCTGCTGTTGCTGCTGTTCCCATAGGCCTTTACCGCGTGGGTGCATCGGCAGCAACAACAGCAACAACAATAACATTTGTTGCCATTTGGTCTATGTTGCTGCGACACTCGTCTTTAATGTTGCTTCTAACAAACTGAGGACACTTGCTGTTGTTGCTGCTGTTGCTGTTGCTGCTGTTGCTATTGCTACTGCAACTGCCACCTACAACATTTGCAACACAGTCTCCTCATGTGTATGTATGTGTGCGTGATAATCTTGCACTTGTTTATACACACAAATTGCAAACGAGACATAAAATAAATGATCTTACATGCGTTTTGCAAATTACAGCAAAAAACAAAAAAATAATAGTGTTGGATAAACTAATATAAATTTAGTACAGGTTAAGAAATTCTTTTTAAATATATGCCAATTTTTTAAGTAAATTATTACTAAAACTGTAGGATGTCTTAATTGTATTCTATATGAATTGAGAAAATTATAAGCTACCAGATATACGTACATCTACTACAAGTTGTTCTTTTGAACGTTTTGCAACACTGTTTTGCTAAGAAGCAACAATCGACATTCAATTATTATATATTTTATAATATAGACTACCTTAATAGAATATTCAAACCAAAATTAAGCTGCAAAACGGTGTCAATATTACTGCTGCTCCTTGACAGCAACAACAATTGCTGCTGGCGCACACCAGCAACAGTTGCTGCTCACAATAAAACCGTTAGCCCTGCCTCAATGTCCTTATGCACAGATGCTTAATCGAAACGCAGGCAATACTATTCGAATGTTGTTGTTGTTGTTGCTGTTGTTGTTGTTGTTGCTGCTGGTGTTGTTGTTGTTGCTGCTGTTGTTGGTTTTGATTGTAGCTGGCATATGACTTATGTTTTTGTATGTTTTCAATGATGCATCGCTGCTGGTTGCCCCTGTTTTGTATGCCATATCTGTTGCTCTCTTCATTTTCAGTTTATTCATTTATTCGTTTTTCGTTTTTTTTTCTCTTTTTTCCTCTTTTTTTCTGTTGATTCTTTTTCTTTTTTGTTTTGGGTCGAGGCGAATGAAAGCGCGCGCTTGTAACATGTGAGCTGTTGTCGGTTGAAGGTTTAAAGCCTTTGGCCCAAGTTGTTGTTGTTGTTATTGCTGTTGCTGTTGTTGTTGCTGTTGCTGTTGTTGATGTTGTAGCTGTGAATGTTGTTGTTATTGTTGTAGTAGTTGTTGTTGTTATGTATGTGTTTGTACAACGCCTTTGCATCAGCTTCTGTTGCTGCTGTTGGTGCTTATGTTGCTGCTGTTGCTCTTGTTTCCAAAGTTGTTGCAGCATCAACGCATTCCTTGCCCCCACACAAACACACACATGTATATAGTGAAAGAGAGAGGCAGGAGAATGCGATAAAAATTTATTGAGCTCAGGCTTTTGGCCTGCTCCTCTGTGTGGCTTTTTGGCCATGGACCTGCTCCAGCTGGAGTTGAAGCTGGAAGCTGAAGTTTTTGGGCTTGGACTTGGCAAGGAGTCGGTGTGCGTCTGTGGCAACGATATCTTTGCGGCCTTTTCGATTTTTGGTTCATTTTTTATATGTTTCTTTTTGTTTTGTTTCTTTTATTTTTTTGGGCGCTTGTGGCTGTTGCCTGTCTGTTGTTTATTTTTATTGTTGGCGAGGTGTTGCTGCTGTTGCTGTTGCTGCTGCACAAAATCAATTGAGTTTAACTGCTTTTAATTTACTTGGAATTTGTACGGATTTAATGGATTTATGTCAGTTTATGTTGCTGCTGTTGCTATTTGCTGAGTATTTGCTGTTTGTATTATTTTTGGGCAACAGGTTGCTGTTTGCCATTTGCATGGGCAACTGTTGCTGCTGTCACTGGCGACAAGCTGCCACATATTAAAATTTATCATGTGCTAAAAACTTATCAATTAAATGTATGCATAACATTTTTTATGCATAAAGTTGCTGCTGCTGCTGCTGCTGCTGTTGCTGTTGTTAATGCTGCTGTTGCTGCTGTTTCAATAAGTTGTGTTGCGCCCGCCAGCAACATCAATCAAAACGCAGCAACAGCAGCCACAATTTGATGTCGCGACTGCAATTTAGACATGCCATGCCATGTTATTAACTAATTACAGGCGACTAATCTAAAGCGCCGCACCAAACAGGTGCCCATGCATCATCCCCAACAGACCTAGCAGCAGCAACAGCAGAACCAGCAACAACAAGCAGCAACAACAGCAGCTGCCTAATGAAATGTGACATCTTGGCCATGGCCAGGCCTAAACTGTCAACGTCTGAGCCATGCCGTGCCATGCCATGCCCAGGAACCAAGTTGTGCACTCGAACTCGTTTGCATGTCTTGTCATTCGTCATTCAATGTTGCTGCTGCCGTTTTCTACTGGTTGCTGGCCGTTTGCTGATCAGGTGCAACGCCAGCAGCTAGAAGATGTCGCATCTGCTGGCCACCCGCTAGCCAAACACATGTCACATGTCATGTTTGCTGCACGCACTTGTTGCTCTCGTTGTCTCTTTGTCTCGTTGTCTGTTGTATGTTGCTGTTGTCTGTTGCTGTGGTTGCAGTTGCTGTTGGCGGAAGCAAGCTGTGTGTTAATTACAAAGAGCTCTTTGCTGCTACTCTTATTTAATGCTGCTGTGGTCGCTGTTGCTGCTGTGTTTACCATGGCTGCTGCTGCCGTTGCTGCTACTGATGATTATGATGTTGCTGTTGTGTTGCGTTGACATGCGTTGCTAAAACGTGCCGCCGGTTGTTCTTGTTCTTGTTGTTGCTTGTTGCTGTTGCTTGTTGCTGTTGCTGTTGCTTGTTGCTTGTTGCTGTTGCTGTTGGTTGATGGCTGTTGCTGTTGCCTGCACGCATTCAAATGAGGCTGACGTTGACCAACTTGATTTCCTGCAACATGTTGCTGTTGCTAAAGCTGTAGCTGTCGCTGCTGCAAGCAGGCAACATGCTTTTTTTAGATTATGAAAATTAGATATACAAATCAGCAAACGGATGCTGCCAGCAGCAGCAGCAGCAGCAACCACAGCAGCAGCAACATCAAAAAAGAAATGTTTTAAGCATCGAAAAAAATAAAATAAAAATAAAACATTGCTTGCGTCATGTTGCTGTCTGTTGCTGGCGGGTTATACACACTCACTCACACAACATGCAACATGTTGCTGCGGGTCAGGGTCGTTGTTGTTGCCGTTGCTGTTGCTGTTGCTGTTGCTGCTGTTACTGTTGCCTGCGTAAATTGCTTACCAATCAAATGCCACTCGACTGATTCAAGAGACTCGCGGAAATTGCTTGAAACGGAAATGTGCTCGTCGCGGTTGCTGCTGTGTCTATTGCTGCTGCTGCTGCTGCTGCTGCTGTTGCTGCTGTTGTTACTGTTGCTGTTGCCAATTTCATGTCATTTGTTGACAACGCGTTGCGGATATTGTTTAGCATTTTGCATACAGTTTTTTTTAGCGCAAAATACACTGAAATTGGGTTAGAAGGAAGTTGTCGCTTTGCGGTCGCCTCTCCACATTCCGAGCAACACTTTTTTTTACCCCACTCTGCTGCATCTACAATAGTGGACTGGTCACTCCCTATGCTGCTGGGCAAACTATATGCCACACTGCCTGCTGCCACTTGCCATATGCATGTTGCATGTTGCCTGTTGCTGGGGCAGCAAATCATTCCCAACGGCCCTCGGCATGGCTTAATTATAGTGCTTTCAACTGCATTGGCAGGCGCCAGCAACAACAGCAACAACGGCAACAACAACAGCCACAATTGTAACAAAAGCAATAACAGCAACCACAGCAACAACAGCAACAACATCAACAACAGCAACAACAGCGACAACAGCAACAACAACAGCCACAATTGTAACCAAAGCAACAACAGCAACAACAGCAACAACAGCAACAACAGCAACAACAGCAACAACAGCAACAACAGCAACAACAGCAA
>JBANCZ010002353.1:0-16129 GCA_037040025.1 Sphaerogastrella javana | reverse complement strand
GCCGCACAAATCGAAATATCTTTGGTTATCTGCTGTTGCATATACGCAACATTGTATTTCGGGCATGAAAGGGTTAACTTCGAATAATAGAGTGTTCGTGGTTTTGTTTAATGACACTGATTTTTTGCATCAAATTACCGAGAGCATAAAAATGTATGGAAAAAGTTCGAAATATCAGAGATATATTTTGTAGTGAACTCATGCTAGCTTTGAATAAATGAGAGGTTTGAATTATCGAAGGTTTGCACTATCGAGAGTCGACTGTATAGTAAATGTACACAAATAGAGGCGCCAAAGTGGGTCAGCAGCAGCAACAGCTGCAGTCTGAACTCTAAGCTAAAGCAAAAGCTGCACATCGTATGTCAATTGGTGTCATGCCATTGGCACATTTAGGCAGGCCAAAAGTAAATACACACACAAACATTCGCATACAAACACACGCACGTACATACACACGCACGCACACACACACACACACACACACACAGGGAGAGCATAACGCAATTGGCAGCATTTGGGTGTATTGAGTAAGGTAAGTGCCGTTGTAAGAGCAACATCGGCATATTGCCACATCAAAGGCAGCCAGAGAGAGAGAGAGAAAGAGAGAGAGAGAGGGGAGAGAGATAAAAGGAGACGTAGAAAGAGATAGACTGGTAGTTTGTGTGTGTGTGAGAGAGTGTTAATTAATATTCAATGCACACGTCTGCTGCGCAATTGTTACGAATGTGTGAAGTCAATACCGGCAGCTGAAAAAGTGTTAAGAAGCAGCACAACAACAGCTAAAAGCAGAAACAACAACAACTACTACCACTAATACTACTACTAACTGCTACAGCTACTAGTACCACTAATATAGCTAGTATTGCATGCAAATGAGAGCCCGATCCATAATCGTATAACTTTTGATAACTTTGATAATGCTTATGTAATTAGCGCCGCTTGGGCGTATGAGCAATTTAATTATTTCATATAAAACACAACAAAATGTTGCATTGCACATTACCGTTTCAGTGTTTTTTTTTAACTGTTTATGGCTAAATAAATTTGCAACATATGAGCATTAGATAAGCGCCACGAATAGTATATGTTTATGTGGATAAAAGTTTTGTGCACAAAAAAAAACTAATAAAACGCTAATGACGCGTGCAAATGATCGAAGGGAGAAGAGAGGGATTTGAATGCTTCCCTCTCTTTCTCTACAATGTGTTTGTCTCTCTGGCTGAAACGGTCAGTAACCGCAAAAAGCTGCTAAAAACTAAACATGCTAAACATTATGGATTCATAGGAACTAAATTCCCAAAAAAATATTAAAGAAAAACTCCATAAAAACCAGTTAAAAGCTAGACAAAAAGCAAACCAAAAGCTTGATGAAAAGCAATCCCAAAAGCAATCCCAAAAGCAAGGCAAAAAGCAAGCCAAAACAGTAGCCAAATGTTCAATTTACAGAGCTCATCGAATGCATAATCGATTGCACGACGCCGCAGCGCATTGAGAAATCATTTACATTTCTGCTGTCGATTGCTTTACATAAGCCAAAGCCCTCGTCCTAACCCCCCCCCCCTTGGTCACCACTACCTCTGTGTACGCAGAGGCAGCAGCACTCATGAATTGTATGAAGGCGCCAATCAAAAGTCTATTTACATAAACCATTAAAAAACACAAAGCAACACCAATAAACAAACAAACAAGAGAAAGAAGAAGAGAGATAGGTAAAGAGAAAAAGAGAAGAAGAAGTGGTAGAAGAAGAAATTATGCAGCTGTGCTGCTAAGAAAATCCATTGCCATGGTCACAATTTGTCGGAACTCGTTTCTCGCACCGCCTGCAACAACAGCAACAGCAACAGCAACAACAACAATGAAAACAATAACGAAAATTTGGGTTTATTACCAGATGATATTTAAAAGGGTCTCGCGGCCTAAAAACAACAACAACAACAACAACGACAACGACTACAACATCAACCGGATTTTTGGATAGCAGCACAATAAAACACATGCTGTAATCGAGCAGCTGCATTAATACCCTATAGCAAATTGATTCGAATGATAGACTATACAAGGATGAAAGACGGTTGAGGCCATCAGTAAGACTTATTATATATTTACAACAATCTATATATATTTGAATCATACTAAGATAATTGATTTAGTAGCTTGTACTTGGCATTATTAGAATGTGAAAACCATATATTCATTTTGGGAAATTTACTGTCATTATTTTTATCAACATTAAGTATTAATTCAAGCATTATAGGTAATATTTACTATTCCTTACTCGACAAAGCATGACATAATTGGTATAATGTGCAATTGATTGAATAATTAACGCTGTAGGGTATGGAGAAGTTGCGTTGCTTTGTCTTTGACACGCAAAGAAAGTTCTCAAGTTTGTGTCTTAAGTCTTTCGTAATACAGCAGCAGCCACTGAGGCAGCAGCTACAGAGACAGCAGCAACTACAGCAGCTGCTTCAGTTCGATATATATGTTACACATATATATATGGTATATAAATATATATATATATCATTGTGTATGTGCACATATATAACATGCTCTAAAGAGCAAGCAGAGTGCCATACGACGAGCAATACGAGTTTCTCCGCTTATGCAATAAGCAAAGCCCTAAATAACAAAAAAATACAAAGAGAAAAAAATGAAATAAAATAAAACCACTTGAGGAAAACAAAGCGAAACAAAAGAGGCAAAAAAGGCAAAAATAAAGAAGCGAGATGTTACCAAAAATGAAAAGAAGAAGAAGAAGCAGCAAATAAAATAAACTGTGCCCAGACATTGGCGTTGGCGGCGACGCTGAGCTGATAATGAAGTTCACTTTTATATATATATGCATACACCTATATATAATATAATATACATATTACTATAGATATATCTATATTCATATTATGCACTACACACACAACAAAAGCTTTGCTTTGCTGTGCTACAAAAACGTTGCCAAATAATATATTGTTGCTGTTGTTGTTTTAGTTGTTGTTGCTGTTGTTTGCCGTTGTCTGTGGTTATTTGGGCCGACTTGTGGTTTTATCAAATTTGGGTTAAGTTTTTACGTCAGTTGCTTTTGGCTTGCCCTTACTCCCAAACGCCCTCTCTCTCTTTCTCTCTCTCTCCCCCAAGCACTCTCCTTTCTCTCTTTCTCTCTCTCTCTCTCTCACTCTCTCTCTTACTCTGTCTTTCTCATGTGTGTCTTCTTCAACGCACTTTTTTTATTTATGTTTTCCTGTTCGCCTTTTGTTTTTATTTGTGTTTTATTTTGCATTTGCGTTGATTTTTATAGGCGACTTGACATGGTTTTCTTTTTTGTTTGTTGTTGTTGTTGTTGCTTTTTATTGTTGTTGTTGTTATTTTTGTTGTTGTTGCTGCTGCTGCGTTTATTTATTATTCAATGCTCGCTGCTTGTTAGCAATGTTTCTTATATAATAATAATGAACAAACTCAAAATAACTGGCGCAACATCATAATAAATACATTCGAAATTTGACAAATGCCAATTATTTATTGTTGTTATTGTTGTTGTTGTTTTTATTGTTTGGCCCGATTGCGGCAAGGGATTTGATTTAATTTGATTTGATTTGATCTGACAAATTTTGTGGCAGCTGCAATTGCAATTGCAGCATTTGGATTGCGAGAATTTTCAGTGGTTTTCAGGTTTTGCCTTTAAAAATTACAAATGCTTTGACTGAATTTAGCAAATGGCCTAAATAGTAACTAATACTAAGTGTGAGAGGAACTCATAAAAAGTCTAATCTGATAACTACTGGCCGCATAGCAAAGCTCATTCCAGCAATATGTGGCAAGCGCACGCGCCTTGTATAAGCAATACATGCAACAGCAACAGCAACAACAACAACAACAGCAGAAACAACAACAACGACAACAGAAACATCAAACATACATATATAGCATAAACATAAAGCCATAGCTATATAGAAATAGTGATTGCAAGATCTATTAGATAACAACGCTTTGGCTTCAGCTTTAGTTTTAGCTGTAGTCTTAGTCTCACTCTTAGTCTCAGTCTTAGTTTCAATTTCCATTTTCATTCGCATTTTCATTTTCATTTTAATTTCCATTTGCTGCTGCTGCTGGTGTTTTGAAATTTGAATGATTTAATCGCTGTGGCAGCAATCAAATTGCAGCTCGAATGTGAAATTCAATTTGTTGAATTTGTGACGCGTTTTAACGCTCAGCGTAAGATATACAACTTACCCGATTTATATATAGAGTATGTAGTATATAGTGTATGTGATTCGGTATTCAAAATTAATCCAAGTTATGTGTGATGTTGTCTTCGGCTGCGAGCTGCAAGCACAGTGGTTGAAAAACACTTAAAATTCGTTGCAAATGAAAACGCTGGAAATTGCCTTGGGCAATTTGATTTCGATTCAAATTCGATTTTGATTTTGATTTTTGTTTTAATTTCTTTGTATACGAGATTTGCTTTTGGATTGGGCTTGACTGAATTGCGTTTGCTGTGGACTATATATTGTATATATCTATGTATATATTATAATAATAATAATAATAATAATGCCAAGCAGCTTCAAGCGAGCTGCAGCACAGAGATTTAAAATGATAATAGTAGTAATAATAACAGCAGCAAACAGCAATAGCAACAGCTTCAACAATAGCAACAACATGAAATGCTGCTGCTGTTGTAGCTGCTGCTGCTGTTGCTGCAGTTGCAACTCGCGCTGCAGAGTCCAATTGCAAAATCAAATCACTTTCACTGTCAGAGGCGCCGCAGCCGCAATGAAAATGAAATTGCTACAGCAACAACAACAACAACAACAACAACAAAATGCAACAACAACAATTTAATCCAATCCAATCCAATTGCAAATCGCAGCACTCTCGACTCGACTCCACTCACTTGCCATAAATAATAAACACACTGAATTTAAGCAATTTTTTGTTGTACCTTTTTTTTGCGATTTAAATTTCTGTTTAGCAAATATCCTTAAACCTTAGCCGCCAGTACACAAACCACACACTTACGAATGCGAGGCGAGAACGTGATCACAATTTGGACGACAGACGACGACAAACGACGAACGACAGACGAAAGACGACGGAAGTTACAAGGCAATGCGAAGCGCTGCAGTGCGTGTGATGCGATACGATACACTGAGCGGCGTTACGATATGCGTGATACGATAAACCGATTCGAGGCGAGAGAGCTTTAAGCTTTGAGCTTTTTACGTTGTCTTGAAGCAAAGCAGCGAGCGCCAACACGACCTTCTTGAGCGACGTCTCAAAGAAGTCTGAACGCAAGCGCAGCAGCTAAACCCAAAGCTAAGCGAAGCTGCGCTGCTTTCGCTGCCGACGTCGACGCAGCCAACTCTGTTGCTGTTGCTGTTGCTGTTGCTGCTTTGCGTTGCTTCAGCCTCAGCTTTTGCAAGCAACACAATTTTATTTTTTCAGCATGTGGCGACTGCGCTGTCTCTTCCTACTCGCTGCTGTGCTCTTTTTTGATACCCTATATTGACGACATACACAACAGAGACTATGATGTGTGGATATTTGATTAGATTGACTTGTATGCTAAATTTACACAACTGTAATTTAACAATTTTATTTTAAGAAATCCATGCTTATTGAATTAACAAATTATTTATTTATTTCTTTTTCATTACAGAGTCTGTAAATTATACTTCAAATAATTTAGGCAAGTCTTTCAATGTAATAATGTCAATTACAGGGTGTTTTAGAGTCGAGTTGTATATGCTTGGTCATTTTCTTGTTGCTTTTATTATGTTTTTGGCTGTTTCTGCTCCCCGCAGCAAGGCAAAGCGAAGCTTGGAAAAACAGCTGCTGCTGTTGCTGCTGCTGCTGCGTTGGCGATGAGGCAACAATAAACCGTACAACATATAAAGGGGGGGTCCACAATGATGATGAGCGTATGTGTGCGTGTGTGCGTGTGTGTGTGTGTGTCTGTGTTTATTGAAAAACAGTAACAGTCAGCGCATTGTACAAATACTGACAAGAAACAATTATTGCTTAATGCCGGCCAGACAGACATCTACCGGAGCCTTTACTACCACTGCTTCTGCCACCTAAGAGACATAGAGAGTTCCATAAAGAGGGGGGAGGAGAGACGCAGCACGCGCCCCTATAGCTAGAGACAGGCGCTCATTTCGTAAGCTGCAATTAAGTTATGAAGTCGTCGTAAAGCATCATTGGGCGCCATGGTCAATCTTGAAGCATCGACAAACGAGCACTAAACACAAAAAATATCGAGAACGAGGAACGAGAAACGTGGATCGAGTAACGAGTAACGAGTAACCAATATGTAGTAATGAGTATCGAGTACCTTGTATTTGCACTGTCTAAAGCTTTGTGTCATGTTTATAGGGCAACAAATGTCGAGAAATGACCGCTAAGGAGCAAAAGAAAGGCATAAACAATAGAACAAGTAAAGTCAAAGAACAACAACGACATCGACAACTGAGCATATTTAATGTCTTTTGACAGACTGTGACAAGTCTGTGACTCGACAGTGACTTGACGGTGACAGCTAATTTGATTTGGGGAGCGTCTATGCGATTTAAAATTGAAATGTGAACAGAGCAGCTCGCCCCCTGTCAAATGAAGGTGGGTGGGGGGCTAACTACCATAAACTTGGGCTCAATTCGAGTTGCTTCATTATTAATTTACTAAATAATGTTAACAGCATTAAGAGTTAGACTTGGGGGGAGAGTGGGGCAGACAAAGAGGGAAAGAGAGAGACGGTGAGAGAGTGATCAAGAGAGAGGCCCCAAAGCAGCCCAAGGCTATTTCATGTAGTTTGTAAAGCGGCCAATTAGACGCTGCAATTACAACAATTCCTTGGAAAGAAAATTGAAAGGTCTAAGCTCAAGTCAAGGGTTAACTATATACTACATCCATATAGACATAGGCTTAATGAAAATAAGAAAAACGCCATTCCATTGTTAACACTTTAACCTTGGTTTGTGGCAAGAATTGCCTGCAAGAGTCAAGCGTTTTTTAGTTGGCTTTTGAAGTGCAATCGAGTATTGGCTATTAGCGCACAATAGTTCATCATTTTGTGTAGCCACTAGAGCGTTCAATGTTGACCAGGCAACAGACGACAATCGACAGAAGACGCATGACTTGAGCAACGAACTTGCGCTTGAATGCTCAACAATTCAACGTCAAGGCTATGCTAAAACTAAAACTGTAACTATAGGCAAAAAGCCAAAAACCCAAAACCAAGATCCGTAAGAAGAGCAAGACCCAGAGACAGTGTCAGAGTCAGAGCCAGAGCCAGAGCCTTGATCTCAACAGTCAACAGGCCGAGGGAAACTCCCAAAAAAAAAAAAAAAAACACCAAAGCAGCATAACAGTTGACAAAAAACAGCTCACATGAGCAGACACACACACATGCACGCACATACGTACACACGCACAAATGGCCTTTGAAAAACCAACCAACAAAGTGTAAAAAATAAAGACGAGAAGATAAAGTCGCAGTCGCAGTTGAATCGAAGTCAACGAAGTCGAACTCGAAGCGAGTCGTGACGCTACCTCCAAGAGTGGTCACAGCATCCGCTCTGCTCTGCCCTCAACTCTTAAGATGAATCATCACATCAAATCACATCACATCACAACATAGCTCTGTAACGATTTCTTCTATTTTTGATTGCTATTATGCTGTGTGGAGTATTCGAAGTTGTTGTTGCTATTGTCGTCTGTTGCTGCTGTTTGTTCGCTTGTTATTGGCGAGCTAAAAGTCCGTTTTGCTCTCATTTCGCACACTGGCGAATTGAAAGTGAAAGGAGCAACAGCAACAGCAGCAGCAGCAGCAGCTCGTTTCTACAACTGATGCCGCAGCTGTAAATGTATCTGTATCTGTATATTTAGCTGTGGCTGTGGCTGTAGTTGTATTTGCGGCACAAGCTGTGGCTGTAGCTATGAACTGGGACTACTGCTACACTCAAAGAAATCATACAACCAATGCAACAATTAATTAAACTAATACAACATTTTTGACATTGGATTATTCAATGCACACATATCTCGAATGTGCTCATAAGTTGCATCTATGATAAGTTGCATCTAGGGCGTAAGTAGTAAATGTTTTTTGCAGTGTATTGGTTGGACATTGGCATTGGTGCGGGTGCAGCTGCCGCTGGCGGATGCTAGAGACAGTTGGAAAGTGTTTGCAGCACATGTGTGTGTATGTGAGTGTGACTGTGACTGTGACTGTAAGTGTAAGTGTGACCCTAGTTGGGGCCTGGGCAAATATTTGCATACACACTCAAAAACTTGCCACAGCGGTAGAGCAAGGCAAGAGAAGAGGAGAGGGGGAGGCAAGGCAAGAGCTAACCGCAAACTCGAGTAGCAATTGGTCTTAATTTCGCTTACAGCTGGCACAATTTAAACACAAACACAAACAGAAACAAAAACAAAAACGAAATGCGAAAAAAGCACAGCTGCTGCTCACTTAGTGTGTGAGTCGCAGAGTCTGTGAGTCTGGCAGCAGCCTCTCGGCTTATTTGTGCATAAATTATATGAATATTCATAATCGTTTGACTGACATTTCATTTCGAATGGGCAAAATGTGAACGAATCAACGAATCAACGAATCAGCGAATATTGAACGATTTCACTGCCTAAACAAAGAAAAAAAATGAGGAGCTAAGAAATAGCCAAGAGATGGCAAGTGGTCGATGCGGAGGGAGAGAGAAGGCGCAGCAAAAGCATATTTGCAGCCATTAAGTTGCATCTTTGTCTTTTTGCTTTTGGGTCTCCAACCCTCTCCCACCTCCCCTCTGCTCCACTGTGACTGCATAACAATTCACCGCTTGCAACAATGAGGAAGTTGGCGCTGCGCTTCACAGTTCGACGTTAAAAGCAAATAAAAATCAATAATTGCAAAAACGGCAACATCAATATTTGCATTCAGCACAAAAATGCAATAGGCACACACACAGACACGCAAACACATACAAAGATCTGCTGAGATTAGCATACATTTGCTGTGCGGGAAAACAGGGTGACGCTGCAACACCCTTTCTCCCATCTCACTCTATGAATCCCATATTTCTCTTTGTTTCTCTCTCTTTCTCTCTTTCACTCTCACTCTCACTCTCTTTCTCTCTGTCTCTGTCTCTGTCTCTGTCTCTTGCTGTCTTTCAGCTGCTCTCAGTCTTAGCCAAAATGATGCGGCAGGAAAAATGTTCGCACATGCTTCATTTGCGTGTGTGAGTGTGTGTGTGTGTATGTACGAATGCCATCATCACTTTCACCCAGAGGTGATATAATGAACTACCGGGCCTGTAAGCTAAAACCCATAGCAGTAGCCTCACAAAAAAGCGTAAAACTGCATGAAGAGCCTGCAGCTGCCGCTTAGCTGTGCTATGCTCTGCTTCTTTTTCTTCTTCTTGTTGCTGTTGTTTTTTTCTCCTCTCCTTCTTCTGGATGCTGTTGTTGTTTCAATAGTTATTGACGCTTGCCTCGTGTCTGAAAAGAAAAACAACAAACGCGTGATGTCATTTAGCGCCCCCGTTCTTAAAGCTGACAAATTCACAAGATTCTGTTGCTGCTGCTGCTGCTGTTTGAGTTTGTGCCTTAAGTCATTCGTTTTCTGCACTGCAATAGGAAGAACACTTAGCACCAGACAAACAAATGGTTGCTGTTGTTGTATGAAGCTGCTGTTGTTGTGGTTTTCTTCAATGTCGTTGTGGTTGTAGTTGTGTATATAGTGGAGTGTATATAGCTAGAGTCAGGGCAAGCTGGCAACGTTAAGGCTCTAATTCGATTAGCAAAGCACAACGAATTGGTTTTAATTGTTGTATTAATTACTAGGCAAAGCAACAAAATCGAGACAAATCAACAAAATTGTCGCAAATAACACGCCGGATATTTAAAGCGGATGCACATACACACAAACATACTCTATATATAGATATATACAGATTCATATAGATATATACAGATTCACATAGATATATACACATTTTTTTAGATATATACAGATTTATACAGAAATTTACAGATGTATTAATACATAAATTTAGTCATATTAACAACGTTTAAGCTAAGGACACTGAAAACTTTCCATGCGCTTCTGTCTGCTCAGTGTAGGAACAGCTAAATGCACTTGGAGAAATTAGTAGGATGTAGACTAAACCAATTGAACATTTTGCAATCAATTCAATGGGACATCGATTCATCAGTATACGCTAGTTATGGTACATATGAATGTATATAGTAGGAGAAATTCTACAACACTCTGTAGAGTATTGTATTTTGCACAGTGTATACAGGCACGTGCCCCACAGGCCGGACTGGCCAGAGGCAATTAGTGCGCTTTTTGTAACAACAAGCTAAAGAGAGGAGAAAAACGAAACAGAAAGAGACAACAAGAGTCTGAAGTGAACTATAAAGAAATAAAGAAAATAAATCGTGATATATGGCAGCATATATGACAGCTGGCAGAGCGCGTCTGTCATAAATCAATTGCGGCGACGCCAGAGCCAAAGGTGTCAACCAGTTTGAGGCAGCAGCAGCAGCAGCAGCAGCATCAACAGCAGCAGCAGTAGTAACTCTGGATTGCCAAATGCCACAGGCAGCTGAAGTTGGAGCTGAAGCTGAAGCTGAAGGTGAAGCCGATGCCGGGTACAGAGAGGGAGACAATCGAAGAGCTTATGGAAATATTCCGTGAGCGCAAGAAAAGCTAAAAGCCCTTTAGATTTTTTAATGCCTCTTGTCTTTAAAAGTCTTTATTTTTCTTTTCGTTTCGTTTCTTTTGTGTTTTTTTATTTCGTTTTTCTTTTGTAGTATTTAGTTTTTGGTTTGTTATTTTCCTGTTTTACTCTTTTCTGCTCGTTTTTTTTTTTTTTGGGGTAATTACACAATTGTCTGTGTAACAACTTGCGAGCTGCGACTGCGACATATTTATGTGTCATGTGGGGGGATCTCGAGCTTATACAATATGCAGGCAGACAGACAGACAGACGTATGGCAGATTCAACGAGGCGTGCGTAACTGAGGGTGTTTTATGTGTTTCTTTTTTTGAGTTTTGGAAAGTCTGGAAGGGGCCAAAGGCGCCTCAAGTATTTGGAGCTGAGCCGTGAGTGCAGTTAAGTTTGCCTCTGGAGCTGAAAGAGGTGCAACTTGCCACAAAATTTGATTGTCAAATGTTTTAAATGCTCATATGTTTGGCTGTCAGAGCTGGGAAATTAATTAGATTTAAGTAATGAATGCGTTGCCTGACCTAGAAATGCGCGCTTACAAAAACAAATCTAAAGCGATGAAGATAGACAGACAGAGGTAGACAGACAGACAGACAGAGGGAGAGATAGACAGGGATAGACAGTGCAAGCAGACGCATAGAGTTGACAGTTATTTCATAAGCTTTAACAACGCATTCAGCTCTATCACATGGCAAATTGGCATTCAAATTGGTCCGCTTTTCGCAATGCGACTCGCTGTAACTGTTGTTTCTGTTGTATTACTACTACTATTACTACTACTACTACTACTACTACTACCACTGTATTAGAGCTTTAACGGCAATGAGCCAGGAAATTTGTATTTGAGTTATTTGCGTTTAGTTTTGTTTGGCCTATTAAAAGGCAATTCGCATCACATTTCTCTCTTTATGCCAGACGAATCGGATCGAATCGAATCAAATCAAATTGCGCCTGACGCGCTCAAGATTTGTTTCACTATTTAAAAGCGCTTGCATTGCACGAAGTCAATAGATTTCCTCATTTTACTCATAGAGCCTGCAACATTCACCTCAATTCAAAATTGAAGAAAACCAACTCGATTCAACTCAATTCAAGTCAATTCAATCTAAACGACTTGAAATGAAGTTAATCAAAAGCCAAGGCTTGCGGCTAGAAGCGCTCCAAAAAAACTTCCTGGCGATTGCAAATGGCTCAAACGGAGATTGAGTAACATAACACCCCAAACTAGGCAGAAGACGATTTGTTATATATACATCTATATAGTTGTATACATATATATGTGTATGTATAGATGTATTTATTCATTAAAGCACAACCACTGCAAAGTGAGCGCTGCCGAAAATGAAAGTAAAATTAATTTTATTTTGATAATTTTTTGTTTCGTTTTCGTTTGTTGTTTCCCTTGTTGGTGTTGCTTTTGCCTCAAGTGGCTTGCCGCTTGGCTTCTTGGCAATTTTTTGGCGATGATGTCAACATAATTTCTCCACCTACACAGCAGGGCCATCCTACAGCTGCCTCTCTCCCTCTCTTACTCTCTCACTATCTCCCTCCCTCCCTCATTCTCTCACTCTCTCGCTCACTCTGCCTGACCTCTTGTTAATGTTTAATTTAAGTTAAGCACGCGCTTATGTAAGCTCCAGCTACAAGCTGCGTTGCTTTTGCGCTACGCTGTTAAATCTTGGCGCGTTCGCTTCTTCAGTCTTTTGTTTTTTCTTTCATATTTTTGGGGCAGGAAGCAGTGAAATGCACTGGCGTATAGGCGAACAGACGGACAGGAGATTGAGCGTAAATAAATGCCATGATTTGCATTTGAAGTGAGGCAAAGAACACGCTTTCCCGCTTTATTATAATAGAAGTGTGAAAGATTTACCACTCGTAAAGCTTTGCAAAGAGCGAGAGAGAGAGAGAGAAGGAGGGTCGAATGGATGATTTACACGCGCCTCTAAAGGCCATAAAAGAAAAGGCCAAACGTCGTCGTCGTCGTCTGTGGCTGTGTCTATGGCTATCTGAAAGAGTGTCTAACGAAATGAAATGCAACAAATGATAATTATGTTCATGCCATATCATTGTGTGATTGTTGTTTATAGTTATTGTTGTTTATGTCATTATTATTGCTGTTGTTGTTGCTGTTTCTGCTGTTGCTGCTGCTAATAATCAGAAAGAAAGGTTAACCAAAAACCAACAGCGCCTGCAGCTATTACATATGCATGGGCCACATTTTGGGGCAGGCAACGCGTCCAACAGAGCGTATACATAACCCATGGCTACCTCTCTCTCTCTCTCTCTCTCTCTCTCCGTCACTTGCCTGGTCGCACTTTGTCTGTCTGCATTTGCTGTTGGTTTTTTTTATGACTTTGTTGCCATCATCATACAGCCCCCCGTCATAATATACATAATTTCTTAATTGCTTGGGGTCACAGCTGTAGTAACTCCTCCTCGTTGTTGTTGTTGTTGTTGTTATTGCAGCTGTTGTTGGTGCCACTGTAGTTGTTGTTGTTGTTGTTGTTATTTTGTGATGATCAGGGCACTGCAACGAGTCGAAACTTCGGCGCGTAATTCGTGTTATTGATGAGCATATGTACTTGATTTTTGAGATTAAACGCAGTCAACATTTCAGCGGGATTAATGAATAACAAATGCAAGGTAAAGAAAGGGAGGGGTGAAGAAGGAGAGAAGAGGGGAAGAGAAATGTGCTTTAGTTCCAGTCTTACGTATAGATATTCATGTATATCCCATATCTGTCTCTTTAACTCTGGAAATCTTTTACTCCTAAAGCCTACTGTGTTCCACACTGTCCTTCCTTTTCATTATCTTCATCAATCTGTCTCCTATTCTCTCTCTCTCTCTCTCTCACTCTCTTAGTTCCTCTCCACCTCTCTCTCTCTCTCCCTCTCCCTCTTCCTCTCCCACTCTCTCTCATTTTCTCACTCTATCTCTCTCGCATCTTATCTAATTGAGTATTCAAACAAAGTTGCAAATATTTTTTCGTCTATATCTTTTAGATTTTGTTTGATCAGAGATTTGCCACTATACAATTTAAACATATATGCATGCTATATATGCATATAATATGCTAATCCACCTATTTGTCAGCTTTCGTGCTTTATTTAGCGGGTCTCGTTTCATATCATTTGGGTTTTGCCTTTTGCATTGTGCAAAGTCAATGGGAACTAAATATTTGGCTTAAAATGCGCCTCTTGAATATGTAAACAAAACAAATAAGGCAAAAGAGCCAGAGAGAAAGAATGAGAGAGAGAGCGAGAGAGCGAAAGAAAGGGAGAGACATGCGAAGAAAAGGAAATGAGGAGCAGAGTGAGACATATAGTAAAAAAGTTAGCGTAGTTAAGGCGAATTTGGTTTTTGTTTTGTTTATTTTCTTTATTTTGATTGTTTTTGGTTTTCTTTTTTTTTCTTTTGGCTTTTTGGGTTAATGTTAATGCATTTGTTGATGGGGCATGGGGCAATTTAAAAAAGTTCAACCAAATTGGCTGACAGCCGCATGTTAATTTCATTTAACTTGTTTTCGCCGCATGATGTGAGTTTTTTTTTTTTTTTTGCCTGCGAAAAAGAGAGATGTGATTACGATATAGCTATATGGGCCTCTATATAGCTTTGACTTTGACTCTGACTGTGACTGGGACTCTGACTGTGACTCTTTGGCTGTGTGGCTATGTGGCGTGGGTGCCTTTCACTCAACTTCCAGTTGATGTTTGCGTCCGGCTGTAAAGCAGGCGGTGCCCCATGTCAAAGTTGGACTTGGCTGTGCAGCAGCTGCTGCTGTTGTTGTTGTTGTTGCTGCTATTTTTGTGGTTGTTGTTGTTGTTGCTGCAGTGGAAACGATTTAATTTCATGGCCATTCATGCCACATTGCACTCTGACAACAATTTGGTGCAATTAGCAGCAGCAGCAGCAGCAGAAACAACACAACTGCAACAAATCAAGTTGCTCATTTTGGGAGGCAGCAACACGCAATGCCTTCATTTAAGCACGGCAGTCACAAGTCGCCCCCCTCCCCCTTCCTATATAGCCTGGTCGAGGAGGTGGCTGGAGGGTTGGGTTCATTACGGAAAAAGCAGTGAAAGAGCTGCTGCTGCACCATAAACCGAATAAAGCAATGGGCAATCTCAAGCTGCAGCCAGCCATAGAAAAGCTACGACCTTGCGTCACAGCTCCAACTCCAGCTCCAGCTCCAACTTGGTTAATGACCGTCAGCAGCATTGGCTGACCTTTCGCCAGGCGGCAGTCAGTAGGCAGCAAGCAACAGGCAGCATTTGGTGGCAAGTGAAGCGCAAAGTCCGGCTTGAACAGTAGAGTATATGGTAGCGATGTGGGCTTGCCAAGCCATACCAAGTCATGCAACAAGCCGCATGCCTCGTCGTGTAGCTGTAGCTGCAGCTTTTGGTATGCGCTGCTGAAAATGTTGCATGCCATGTTGCCTAGCGGCAGATTGGAGGCGTGTTGCAGTTGTAGTAGCTGCAGCCAATGTGTGGATGTAGACGTAGATGTGGATGTGGATGCAATCAAGCAACGACGTGCGCTCAGTGCGCTTGGTTGAGCTTCAGCTGCTGCGACAGCCACGACTAAACATTGCGACACTTAAGCAACTCTGCAGCCGCGACTATGAGAGGGCAACCCTCCCACAACCCCCGTTGACAACCGAAAGCGCAGACTTAGGGTCAGTTTTGCGGCAACGACAGGTAGGAAAGGCAGCCAGCCAAAGTTAAAGTGCATCGAAAGCAGCGCTGCCAACGGCCGGAACAGATTATACGGCTGACTGGCATGGCTATTGCCAAATCTGACAAGTTGGCAAATAAACAAATAAAGAAATACACATAAAAACCTATTAACAATACCAATTGTTGCTAAACCCAAACATGCTGTTGATTGAAGTTCTTGTGCAAGCAATAAAATTGCTTTGTCGCAAGGTTAGCAAGACTAAGTTTAAATAAAACAAAAACAAAACAAATTAACGAAAGCATCAATAGCCTATAATTACTTATTTTTGCAGCTCAATACTTAGAGACGCATGACATTAATCAACGAAATCAGCACCAATAAACGATGTATGCCTGTTGCACATAGAAAGGAAATTTATCGATGTTAATCTATCATTTAATCTATTTAAATTCCAGCATGTGCAGCGTGTTGATAGAGAGAAAATGGGGCCGAGAACGCTGCCCTGGGGTAGCGAAAAAAAGAGGGACCGGAAGGTGTGCTGCAGTGATGTTGCTCGTTTAGAATTCGTGTGAAACCGCTTGTTTGGCGAGGGGCTTTGCATACTTTCGATGGCGCGTCAAATCTCGTTCGGCCGGAAAATGGCGAAATTCGGCCGGGAGAGGGGGTACATTTTGGCCCAATCGACTAGGCTTTTCTTTCTGATCAAGAATCTGGGGTCTGCCACGGCTCATTCT
>JBANCZ010002352.1:0-16133 GCA_037040025.1 Sphaerogastrella javana | reverse complement strand
GATCACACTCTAAGTGTCGAAAACGCACAAATGATTCGGGTACACTTATTGTTAGGGTGTACCCTTGCTGTTCTCTGCTGCATACAATGTAGAATAAAGCTTAGATCCCGTTGCTTAAAGGCAAGCGCACACACACATGTACACACACGTAATTTTGCACGCGGCACTCAAAATAAATGCGTTCGAGGCATAGAGTGCGAAGAGTGCAGAGAACAACGAAAAATCAAAGCTTAATACAGTAAGAGAGAAAGAGAAAAAGAACTAGAAAGCGAACAATAAGCAATAAGCAGACGAAGATTTCACAAATACAAGTGCGTTTACAAAGCAGATCCAAAGAACGTAAGGGAGAGAGGTATAGGCTGAAGAACAAATGAATTAAGTTGAATGCAATAGAAGACAAAATAGACGTGCATAAACATGCAAAGGCATACATTGAATTGTAAGTATTCTTTGAAAGTAACTCATTCCAACGCGGCCGAAAACTTGTCACAATAATTATAATTGATAATTGTTGCATATCCAAGTGTTATTATACCCTGTATTTAATGGCATTACACAAAGAGTTTATACATTTTATGTTGAATGCTTCGCATATGCAAGGCATTCCACATCCTTAGCAGAACGAAAGAAATGTTAATGCATGTCATAGGTCTGCCTAAGGCTTTAGCGCATTTGCTCCAGCTTGAGCTCAACTTCGAGTTGGTGCTGTGGGTCTGCATCTGACGCTATTGGACTTGAGGGCCCTGTTGTCTGTCCACTAGCCACACACTTAAGCCGCTTTGGCTTGTCTAATGGCCACAGTCGCAGCCGCAGCGCCTGCCTAGTCGGCTCTTGTGGAGATGGGGTAAAGTGGCTGGAGGGGGAGAGGAGGTTGGCATGCTCTTGAGTCGATGATAAATTAACGCTGACACTAAAACTCTGTTAGCCTTTCCGCACTATCATTGCTCATGTCGAGTTTTTATCGCACTCGTTTAAATTCGCCGGTGGTGGACAGCCACAGAGATTACACACTATGGACGGACTACTTACTATAGGTTGTAATGGGCCAGTGGAGTGGGGGGAGATGGGATCACTTACCTTCCCAGAGGCAGCCAACGATCTCGGCACGCAGGCACACTGTGCGATCGTACTGTCCATATGGATATATGCGTATCTTTGAGGCAAAAATAATCGGTTGTAGAGCATTCTCCACCTCGCTGTAAGTGTTGATGTTGCCCGGCAGAATCTACGGGAGAGACAAAGAGAAAGGGAAAAAATATGCTTTAGACAAATGTCACAACGGAAGGGGGGTGGTGGGTTGGGGTGTGTTTAATTGCACCGATAGACTCACCTCCTTGCCCTGGGTGTTCTTCCAGCGTTGCCATTTGTCAAACCCGGGTCGCCAATACTCCAGAACATAGGCCTCGGTGTACTCCTGGCCCTGACCCTTGCCAAAGCGACCCTGCGTCCGTATTGCGGTTATCACATGCGTCTGCAGCAGATCCACCTGCAAGTACTCCTTGAGCGCATTCGACACCATATGCTTGGGGCACCAGGCACCGCCATTATTATCGGTTTTCAGTCTGCAAAAAATAAAAAGAGAGAAGAAGACGATGAGGACGATGAAGACAACTTTATTAATTATGGTCAGAAACGGTAGCTCCAACCATTCGCGCAGAGAGGGCAAAATTTTTATAAAGTAATTGACATTAAGCGTTTCGGCACCACACGACGCCATAGCCCCCACTCCTCTCCTTACTTTTCTCCAGCTACAGCTACAGCCTATGACGATGCCTGTTCCAGAGACTCTGCGCCTCAGGCTACAGCGCCAGCTTCGGCTTCTGCCTTGGCTCCTCTGTCAGTGGCACAGTTAGTGCTTCAACCACTGACATTTGTGGGCATACGAGGCAGCGCAGCAGTAGCTGTGGAGCGGATCGAGGGGCAGGCGATGTGGTGTGGTGTGGTGTGGTGTGTTGTGGTGTTTGTCTGGCAACTCGTCTCGTTCGTTAAGCTGTTGCGGTTTTAGACGCAGCAGGATGTTGTCTATGTAATTAAGGATTAATTTAAGTTAGACACAGACCGCTGGACGGCGGCATGTGCTCCTTCTCGCTCTCTCTCCCTTCCACTCTTATCACTCTCTTGCTACATCTCCTTCCCTCTGTCACTCCCTGTCTCTTTAATCAATTTCCTCTGCTCGTTCGCTATCTTTTTCTTTCTCTCGTTCATTCCCTCTCCCTCGCTCTCTTCCACACGCTCTGTGTTTTACGTATTGATATGTTAACCACTACAAATACGTTTTTCGGTTTATATTTCAATTAAGTTTTACATGCTTGATTGCATTTTGGGGCCTTAATGTTTGCCCATTATTCATCGACTGTGACTAGGCCTAGTAGACCCATTGCTCCTACCCCCTCCTCTGTACATTTCCCCTGCTCCACTGCTCTTTCCATCTCTCTGCTCCATTGCAAATTGCTTCATTTTGTTGCCTGTCTTCGACAGCAGCTAAGACGACGACTATGACGACTCTCCTCCGGCCACCACATTCTCAGCCAATGTTTCAGCCCCCTTCTCCGACTCTGTCTTAGTCTCAGTCTCATTCCCAGTCTCCCGTCCAAGTGAGGCTGTTGTCTGTGTATCTTATCGCCTCACCTGCAGTCGTGCCAGCAGGTTATTGAATTTGATTGCAATATTTATTTAGTGGACGACATGCGTTTTAATGCATTTTTGCAATTTGTTATTTAGTTTTATGTCCAATCCAGTGGCGGCTCTCGTCGTGTGCACCGAGTGCAATTAGTAATATCTTGGCGCTTCGATGCAGCAGATGCAGCAACTTTCGCAATTTCATATAAATGTAATTGAAGTATTTAACTCCAGACACAGGTGAAGTGCAAGGAAAGGGACAATTTTCATTATATATACTCTATACTGTACTTTAGTTAAACGTAAATATAATGAAGCGTACTAGGTTGTTTACTCTACACTGTTTATCAATTATTATAAAGTCTTGCAGTTTTCCTCACTCTCATTCTCCGCCTCGAAGTTTTCCTCATTCTCATTCTCAGTCTGGCGGTTTTTGTCAGTCGAGTCTCCATCTTAATCCCAATTTTACTTACAGTCTCAGTCTCAATCTCAGACTCAGTCTCAGTCTCAGTCTCAGTCTAAGTCTCAGTCTAAGTCTCATTCTCAATCTCAGTCTCAGTCTCAGTCTCAGTCTCAGTCTCAGTCTCAGTCTCAGTCTCAGTCTCAGTCTCAGTCTCAGTCTCAGTCTCAATCTCAGTCTCAGTCTCAGTCTCAGTCTCAGTCTCAGTCTCAGTCTCAGTCAATCCCAGTCTTCTGTTTCGTTTTCGTCTTCGTATACGTTTTCGTCTCACCTTCCTAAATCTATTATGTCTTGTTTGTCGGAGTCGCTTTCTATCTTGCATTAGGTTTCCACCCTACACGCTATTCTCATGCAAATTCGACACATACACAAGCACAAAAAATTGAAACAGCAAATGCATATACCGCATCTACAAAGAGGTTAGAACAAAAGCATCTCTTCAACTTGCCAACTTCATATCATACGACGAAGTTTACGTGTCAACTCCAACCTTCACCCATACCTTTCATGGTTCTCATCTCCCTGCCATCCCTTGCTTGCACCCTTACAGTCTATAGCATCTATTTGGTGCTCCCAATGAGCCATGTTTTTACTTGGCCACCGTCATTTCACTTTTCACAAGTTCCACGCACAGTGTCTAACTGTTTCTTTACCATATCCCCTTTCCACTTCTATTTCCATTAACAATTTCTTCTTTGGTCTCAATGCAATCTGCCCCTAGATTCTACATACTGTCGTATTGCACCCTCTTCTATGCAGCATATCTATATCAAAGCAGACGACCACCTCGAACTTTCCATTTCGTTGCAATGATGAATATTTTCTTTGTATGCATGTCGTTTTCCTCGTTCCATTTCCCTTCATCTTATATTTCCCATTTGTGACGCCCTAACCTTAATTCAGTTCCCTTTGAGTATATTCGTTTATCTGTGTGTGTGGTCGGGTATTCATTAGCTTTCTGATCTGAATCGTTCACAGTATCTTGAGATTTATAAATTCGTATTTTTCTTTTTCGATTCGTTAAAACTAAATGCGATATATAGGGATATAAGTACACATAGGGCTGGAGCCTTATATAGATAAAAAAAAATGTATATATAACCTTATATATTAACACATATGCACTTATGATATATTCATATTCAGCATGAATAAATACATGCTATACATAGAATCTGCAAGCTCATAGAGTTGTGTTAGTTGTTGACTAGAATGAATCCTACTTAAGGGTTGCTTACCATATGCAATTTCAATTTCAATTTCATATGCACTAGACACACACACTCACGTCAGACACACCATACCCATCATTCACACACACACACACACACACACACACACACATACACGGAGAAAGAGAGAGAGAGAGAGAGAGAGAGAGAGAGAGAATGGCCTCTCCAAAGGCGTAAAGAAAAGAAATGCAAGCCGTATAATAGATTTGGGCTTTTGTTTGACAAACGTTTTTGTTAGGGATATGTCTCCATTTAGGAACTGCAATTAAATGGCATAGACTACAAAAACCAAAAACAGTACAAAGACTTCATAAAGAGGGCGTGGCAGAGAGAGAGAGAGAAAGAGAGAGAGAGAAGTAGACAAAGCGAAAGCAAAAGGTATTAGTTCTACACGTAATCTTGATGATGTCGATTGAGGTAAAGGCGAAATGAATGCAAAAGGGGAAAATCAGCAGTAGCAGAAGCCGGCAGCCGCCAGCCGTCAGCAGATGCATTTAAAATGGGGTTAAATTGCACAGAAATCACGCGCCCCACACCCCCCTCCCCTCCCCTCCCCCCAAACCACACATCCAATGTACGACCCTCTCTAAACAATCGCAACAAGGCAGCCCCCAAAGGGGTGGAAGTACGACAGTCGAGGCTTTTGTTTGACGCACTTAACACGGCGTTGGCGACATGCACTTGAGTTGCACAAAAAACCCACGCACACACACACTCACACAGACACACACACCCAGATACACACACACACACACACAGATACGACGATTTAGATGCACTAGACTGACACGAGACAAAAAAAAACGCAGCCAAAACCCAAACCCTACGCCAAATGTTAGCACTAACCCTTGCAAGTAGCGCACTGCCGCCCGTGGCGCAGCATCCCTCATCCCGCATTCCATACCCCATACCCCATACCCCACACCCCTCACTGCATGCCACATGGCACATGGCACATACCACATGCTGCATGCTGTTAGCATTAGAACGTCGACTGCGACTGCAACTGCGACAGAGACAGCAACGGCGACGGTGACGGCGACGCCGACTGCAGCAGCACCGCCTGAAGCTGTTGTCATGTTGACATAGAATCACGACTTGCCCCAGGTTTAGTTGCAACAACAGCAGCAACAGCAACCCCCAGCTTGTTGCAGGTGCAACGAAAGTGAAACGGTGGTGGCATCTCGATGCAGATGAGTTGAGCAGGCGGCGAAACAGAGGCAGAGACAGAGATGTAAAAGGAGAAGGAGAAGAAGATGGAGCTCGAGAACCCGACCCAGACCCTGACTCAGACTCAGACTCAGAGCCAGACTCAGACTCAGACTGAAGGGGCAGCTGCTGCTTGAGTGCACTTTTAGCACTATTCAACAGTTGAAGTGGGTGTGTCACAGGGGTGTATGTGTCGGTGTGTGTGTGTGTGTGTCTGTGTATTGGTGTGTGTGTGTGTGTTGGTGTATACGTGACGTCGCTGGTGGTGCAATCTTGCACTTTTTTGGGGTCGCTCCTGGAGTTAAAGGACACACACGAGCGAAGGCTTAACGCAGCGCGAACTACACTTAAAAAAGCGCCTGTACAATTGTACTATGCTGAAAAACAATATATTTATAGATTTATAGAAACATGGTAAAATGTAATGTCTTAGGTAAAATAATTAAAACATACTATATGTTCCATTTGCAGCTCCGAATGTGGAATGTTAGATGGTAAGTTGAAAAGTATTGAGATCATACAATGAAGTATTATATTTATTATATAGGATGAACGGTTGTTGTTAATCTTCAGTCTGATACCTCATTGTATACTTTCTAACTAATTAAATGAATGAATATTCTATTCATGTTTGAAATATGAGATGAAATGAAAGTAAAATTAAGATAGAAACATTAATGAACCAAATTTAAAATCAAATTTCACATTCCTAAAAATCGTCTAAGGATACCTGCATATGGTTTAAACGTAATCCACAGAAGCTGCAGAAACTGCGAGGGTCGGAAAAGTGTGAGAAAACGCAGCACGCCCGACTTTAAGTGTAGGGACTTGAGTTGCAACCCCAGCAAAGTGAAAGTTGGCACAAGAATTGTGAGGTGTTCCAGTTAAGGTGGTTCAGGAAGTGACACAAAAGAGCCAAGCAGACAGCAGGCAATTGGGAGGCAACTGCTTCGAGAGCAGACTGAACGGGAGAGAGTGTGTGTGTGAGAAAGAGGGAGATAGATAAGGGTAAGGGCAGACAGGGCATCGTTACCATAAAAACCAATGAAATTTCGCTTAGGCTCACTGCGTGCTGCGCTTTACGAGTTGTCCCCAAGGCCTACCAAGCGCCAACAACATTCGACAACCCTGAGTCCTCGCTTGGCCCTTACTAGCATGCCCTTAACCTGGCTAAGGTCTTTAATACCAAAACGCTTTTGCCGAATGCCAATATAAGCTGTAGGTTCAAGTTATTGGCTAAACCACATATCAACTAAAAAGACTCAAAGATACCCTTTCGCTTTTGCACCAGTTCTTTTTAAGGAGACCCTCTCCGAAGGCCCTTCTCTTCGAAAGACTGTCTTTAAAGAATTGAAAGGTGCCACGTTTCGAATCGAACTGTACCATAAAAATATTATAGGAATGAAAAAAGGATTAACTGCAGTGATACAAATTATCCCATTAGAATACAGCAGGTGCTGAAAATAAATATCTACCATACGAGACATTTTTCAAAGAGAATTCCTAAAAAAAAGCTCTAAGATCTCAAGACCTACACTCTCAAGGTATTAATGAATACTTAATAGTGTTCTATAGTAGTATTATGTATAAAGACATAAGACTACAGGCGAAGAGCAAAACTTTGACGGTTTTTTGAGGCTGGTCGGACAGGTCGGTCGGTGGATCGGTCGCTCGGTCTGTCCTGTCTTAGGCAGTCATTGCTTGTTTTTGGCGTGTCATGTCATTGAAGTCTCATGTGCCGCGGCCGAACTTTTATTCCTTTGTTTAGAATGTAGAATACATACTATATACCATAAATGTGCACGTGTTACGGCAAGCGAAATCGCAATGGCAATCGACGAAGGCAAGGCTCTGCGTGTTAGTGGTGGTAAACGCATCATACGCTACATCAATAGAGGTGCGGTCGCTGCTGAAGAATGAGGCAAATGGGGCATGGGACATGGAGTGTAGGCTATATATTGTGGGTGGCATGGGAGGTGTTTTGCGTGGGGGTTGCTAACTGGGGACGCAGTTACATTTTAATGTTGCTATATCGATATATGCGTGCATGAATCTGCCAGCGAAATTTGCCTCTGCAACTGCCCGTATGCCCGCACCACATCACGCGGCTATATAAAAAAAGCCAATGAATTCCAGAAAACCGACGGTAAGATACCCTTCAACCGTTTCTTTGAGTGCGCTTGTAATCTACAAACTGTAATTGACATAGTTGGAATATTTGGACCTTTAGACAGGAAATCGACTGTACATACTATAAAACGCAATAACATAAATTCTGCCTACCTTATTTCAAACACTTTTAATGGGTATACAGTGTATATACTTACATGTCGAACGTGCTAAAGACACCGCTGCCTCAGTCGCAGTCGCATTAGAAGGGCTGTGTGATGCAGGGAGTCGTACGACCGGGAGCTGGGGTAGGGTTTAGTTTGCCGGGAAATCTAAAACTGTCCTCAGCGCCAGATGTAATCATCACATACACAAACACACGCATTCAGGCTGAGCAGAAAAAAGGCGAAAAAGATAGCAAATGAGGAGACGCAAGAGAGCCCGAATGGCGTCGGGCATGAGACACGGAATTTGACTATGAATATATCATGAGCTATGGAGCTCACGCAACTGAGCGTTTCTTTTATATAAATATATATTTTTTGGCTCTCTGCATTCTCCCATCACTTTTACTTTGCATAAGTTAGCAATTGCGCCAAATTCTAATCAATATTCCTCGCACCCATCACGAGAGAAGACAATAAGGCTCAGTATTTAAATTCAAAAATCAAACATTTCCAATATTTTCTCAGATACGATAGAATCGATCTGAAATGTACGAATATAAAACCAATTTTCAACTCACTGTAGGTTTTCATTATGTATGTTCATGGACCGCAGAACTACCAAATGTGCGAATGCGTCGTTTCATTGCTAAGTTCATAATTGGATCGTCTTTATAATTGGATTGTTAAGTAGTTTATTGAATATATAGCCGCAACATGCACCATCTGGAAAAGTTTAAATTTATACTGCAGAAGAGCTTAAACAAAACCCAAGCTTTTTATTACAATACATACTTATTCACTAAAGAGTGGCGACAGGTATTGAAAATTTGAAGCAAAGTATATCTCCCTATAGAGTAGATTCATGTTAATGTCAAATATAATTCGCGATAACTAGTTGCCCAAACAGAAAGGGACACCATTAGCCTGTTATACTGATCGACTTAATCAACTCAATTCATTATGCTGATTTGGAATATATATAGAGTCTGTTACGCACCTGCTCAGACTGTCCATAGATAGTATGAAAACGTAAACCCTAAAGTGCATTCCCGAAAACTTTTAATTATCAAATACAGTCTAAAATTTAAAATAGACACCATTTTCAATTCAGTTTTAAATGGTTTTATCAAAAATATGTTTCTGGAGCTTTCTTTGGTTTGAAAACTTGCACAAGTTCTTTGAAAGTTATCGTAGTTAAAAGCTTTTGTCAAATATGTGCACATGTTATTTTACTAAAAAGTAAAATTTAGCTAAAGCTTCAAGAAAGCTTTTAGTCAATTCCGACTTATTCGCATTACTTTAATTTGAATTAATAAAAAAGCTTTAAAAGCTTAAAAGCTCTGTCTGATAGCTCTGTATGCTTGAAGGATTGCCAAAGTTATAATTGGCGTTAGCTGTTCGACTTAAAAGTTCTTAGATTGCTAACGTAGTTAAAAGCTTTTGTCAAATATGTGAACCTGTTATTAAAATTAAAAGTAGGATTTAGCTAAAGTTTCAAGAATGCTTTTAGTCAATGCCCACATAAACGCGTAACTTAAATTTGAGTTAAAAAAGCTCTTAAAGCTTAAAAGCTCTATTTGATATCTCTGTATACTTGAAGGATTGTCAAAGTTGTAATAGGCGATTTCCGTTCGACTTTAAAGCTTAATTTAGCAAAAGCTTTCAAAGCATATATGGTATATAACTTAAATTTACATATTAGTCAATAAAAAGCTTGTAATTTTTTTTTAGAAAAGGGATTTTTAATTTCGTTCAAATATTGTATCAGCATGTCAAAGCCTTCAGATATACATACATATATATTTTTAAGGTTTTTGCGATTTTTCTTCGTATCAGTTTTTTTTTTTTGATATTTCAGATTTAGTTTCTGTTAATTATATTGCATGTTAAATCAATCACTTTAACTATAATTTACACACTGTGGGTGAACTAGGCATGAGTTGCCCCATATATGCACATATATAAAGGGTACATATACAAGATGTGCTGCCCTGCAAGAGCAAAGTCTAATGGGAGTTGTCAGGGCCCAGCACAAAGAGTAAGCGTAGCACATATAGGGTATACTATGTACAGTCGAACTGCTCTATAACGACAAGTTTATGATAAGTATCCAAATGAGAAACACACGCGTATACATACATATTTATGAAGTGAATTGTTGAGTTCTTCAATGAAATTGAACTGCACGGAACTTAATGTACTAGCTTTTGTTCTTATCATAATTGAGTAATTGAATGTATATATATGTAGTATATATATATATTTATGTATATATATATGTATTTAAAAATTGTCGGATGTACTGCGACCTAGTTGATCTTTATAACCTGCTACCAATGCTATAAATCCATTAGATCGCAGGTTTCTAAAAGCACCTTTGAATGCCGTAGGCCCCTGTGTATGCACCATGCTCAGCTATATTGCTATATTGCTATATTGCAAGAGTGCACACAAATCGACAGATTGGGCGAGATCAGATTACAATATATGTATAATTTGATTTTGTTTTCGGTTTTTTGTTTCTTGTTTTTGTTTTGTTTTTTTATTACTTTTTTTTTTGCATTTTAGCAGTTAAGTTTCTTTTAAGAACATCAGATCTATATATATTTATATATATAGTACCATACACATGACATGCGTAACACACGATATCTAGACATATAGTACCATATACATAACATACATACATAACACATATATGTTCTTTGATTTTGTTTGTTTGTTTTTTTTTTTGTTTTTGTGTTTTTATGGTATTTTGAGTAAGGTGTCGTTATAGAGAAGCTTCACTGTACATTTAATTGTTGTACTTGTTTGTATCTTGTATTTTGCTGCATTAGTTTCTATTTTTTGCATTGTATTCTTACAAATTAAGTGAGAATTTTCACATTATTGATTGATTGATTTGCTTTCCGATCTTCATATTCTTTAGTCTTATCTGCCAAATCTTCAATGTGATTTATTTTCATGATTTCTTATTGTTTTGTGTAAATGTTTGTGTATATGTTTGCTGAATCGATTATAGCCTTCGTGTGGAACATAAGATTATATCATCATCAGTTGATATCGATCATATAAAAACCCAAATTTGCATGCAAGTCGAAAACTTGAAAGTTTTGCTTTTCCTTTGCTTTCTGTTGCTCTTTGTGTATAAATTTAGTGTAATTAGTGTATTTTCATTTTTGTTATTCTTTTGTTTGTTTTATTAAAATTATGTATATACATAAATATAATATAATATAATAGTTAATAATGCGTAAAACTAGCTTATATGTCGTCGCAGTGTATTTTCCTTTTTTGTTTCCATTTACTTTAACATTTACTGTTTGTTTATTATGATTATTATATTAATAATATTATTCAGTTTTAGTTTTATATTTGTTTTGTTACTAGTGCAAGTTTCACATAAATTCAGTCGTGATTTTAAATGTTTTTATTAACTTTTCTTTTGCTTTGCTTTGATTTTCTTGCAATTTTGTTTTGTTATCTCTTATTTTGTTTAGTTTTCATTCATTTCTTGTTAAATAAAGCTCAAGGTAGTAATGCAAACTAGGCTGCTTTACTTCACTTTCTGAGTATATATATATACACATCAAGTACATATGAATCTAAGCATATATATACCTATACATAGTGATTCGTACAACTTTTGGAAACTGAGAATCCCAATACAGTTCCATTCAACAGGGTTTAGCCGGTTTAGTTTTAACTCAAGGCCTATATAATATACATGCAAATCACTATGTATAGTTATATATATGCATATTTATACACGTGTATATACATATATATATATATATAGATTTATATATATAGATGTAATTTTGTAGACACATGTATTATTGGAAATAAATGCAGCGTCGAACTTAGTGTTTTAGAAAGTAATTTGCTTACAAATAAATCTATATATGAACACCAATTGCAATCGTCAACATTTCGTTTTTTTTTCTATGTTTTCATACTTCCGCTCCCAAATCCTTCTCCCTGTTTTGTTCTACTCTCGACTATAGTGAGCTTCCTAGAAGGGTTGCTGCTTGCTTTGACATTACACGCTGTAATGGATTTAATGGATTATGGGGATGCATATAGCTCAGATTAATATATCATTAGCTGTATTCTACGTTCATATCATCTCTGTCTCTGTCTCTCTCTGTCTCCCTCTGGCGGCCCTCTATTGTTTTATCAACCTCTTTCATATTAGTTTTGCTCTCTTTCTTTCTATTTCTCTCACTGCCCTTACCGATAGTAAATATGTATATCATGAAGTCAAAGCAGACCCTTTTTTATGCTTGGGTATTGGGGGAGTAAGCTCTGAGGGGCGGGACAGCCCTCTTTCTCTCTCTATCTCTCTGTCTCTGTTTAGATAGAGTACATATTATACGATATGAAGTTTCAATTGAAACTAAACATTTCCTCACTTTCTACACATGCTGTGTCACTCTCTGTCTCTTTCTCTCTTTCTCTCTCTCTCTCTCTCTCTCTCTCTCTCTCTTTCTCTTTAACCCACTCGCTCACTCTCACTGCAAAAGCTAAAGTTTAGATGATGCTGTGATACAGTGTTCTATTAACTATTAATACAATTACGATTATTATTGTTGTTGTTGTTGTTATCGATAATTATGCATTTAGTATTGTATCGGTAATTGCGTTATTCAAAAAGACTCAGCGCACTTAAAAATGTCGTTAGCCAACACTGTAAGCACAATAAAAACAGCTAAACAGCTAAAAGTACAATTATAAACGAATCGACCATCGTCACGGATTTAGCCTAACATTCTTTTGTTTTTCTTTGTTGTTCAGTTTTTGTTAATCTATATAGATTATAGTTAATTGTTTTTGTTTTTTTTTTTTTGTATTCTGTTAATTGTTGAACATTTTTACATTCCCTCATTGTCCTTCAACGACTTCTTCTGCAAATGCTTTTGCTTTTGCTTCGCCTGCTTGTGATTAACCCATGCTTTGCTTTTGTATGAATACATTTTTGATCTTAGAGATACACATATATATATATATATATATATAAATATATGTATATATGAGATATATAGTAAATTGGTTGTTTTTTATATATTGTTGTTGGCGGTGTTTTTGTGCTTGTGCGATTTATACTTTGACTTCGTCTTTAAAATCAACTTCGTGTTGATCTACATTTTTATGTTTAATCATCATCATCATTGGTTCCATCTAGTTCTAATTATACTTTTTACTTTGATCAACTATTAAGCGTAGTAACGCACTCTTCAAAACGCGGAAGGCAAATAAGGGAAGCAACAAATCAAAGAGGGCGAACATTTCAGGCTTTTCAGTGTTAGGGATAATTGAATCTGTTTGAAGAGCGCTGTGAATATAACACCACATGCTATATATATATATATATGATCTATATCATATATGATCTATATAGGCATAAGCATATGTTGCAATTGGATCTCTCTCTCCTCTCTCTTTCTCTCTCTCTCTGTCTCTTTTTCACTCACTTTCTATCTCTCTGTCTACCTGTGTCTATGTGATGCGTGCACCCAGTGTTATATGCGGAAAGCATTAGAATCTATTGATTGAGAACTATATATATATATATGGTTAAAACATATCGTTAACTTATGCTCGATGCAATGTGTTACAAGTTGGCATGGACATTTCCATCTTTTTTCTTTGTTTTCCCGGTCTATTTTGAAGGAAACATCAGGATGATTTGAATTGATTTTCTTTTCAATGCCCTTAAAGTGCATTTTATTTACATTTCCTGCCTTTCGCCAATGAATGATTGTATGATTGACTGATTGATCGGTCGATCGTTGCACTATATAGATAAATGTTTGACGACATTTCTATTGATTTTATAAGTTGAAGATCATATTCGACCTGTTCATTCTTGTATGTTGGTTGTCCTTTAGTTTTAAACATTGAATTGAGTTGCTGTTGTTCCTGTTGTTGATGATGATGTTGTTGTTGTTGTTGTTGTGGTTCATTTTCGATTGATGCTTGATGTGGGGATTTGGGCTTAGTATACAGTATACGCACGCAGAAAGTCGAAGCAATTTAAATTCCCAGACTGAAAGAAACAAAACAAAGAAAAAATCAGATACAAAGAAAAAAAAAAAAGGAATAATTTAATATACAATCATATAATACATATACAAATTGATGCCTAATGATTTTGTTATCGTTTCTGCGTTTCGATAGAATCTATAGCTATAACTTTATGTTGCGGCACATGCTCTGATTGAGTCATAATTCCCTTTAGCTGATTTGATTCCTATTTGATATCTGTCAATCTATTATCAATCTCTGTTTGTTGTGATTTGCCATGGTAGCCAAACTTTAATCGCACGCAAATAGATAACAGACAGACGTACAGACATTAGACTATGCACAACTATCGGTTATCAGCCTTCGATTACCAGTTATCAGTTATTAGTACTCTGTTATCTATTAACAGTTATCAGTTATCAATTGATGATGAGCTCATAATTGGCTAAATGTCACGCCGCATTACTCCTAGTCGTCAGCCCATCATTATACCCTAAATGTGTTTGCAGAATCTACATATGTATATATAGATAAATTGATTGGGTGTACGTTATTCATTAAACTATTGCCTGATTCAGAGGCGAACCAATGGCAAGACAACAGCATAGTTACAGCTATAGGATACTATAGACAACCTTACGGTAGTGCTAATCTCTTGGTACTCGTGGCTTACATGCGCGATCCCTTCTGCTGCAGCACCTTTGCGCGATCATTGAGCTCCAGCTCACGGCCGACTGTGGAGCCGCACTCCTTGGAGACAACGCAGAGGAATTCATTGTTCTCGAAGGGGCCGTAGTTGGGATATTGCATGCCGACGCTGATTAATTGCTCAAAACGCCAGCCATCCGACAGCGTAGAGATCATCTGTGGAAACCGAGCACAAAATTACATCGATTATTTAAAAATGTATCGGTTCATCGATTTATCGGTTTCACATACCTGTGTTAATTCCTGTTCGCGACACTGCAGCACACGATAGACGCGTTTTTTATCCGCCTGTGGTCGCTGCAACAAAATATGCACATGAAATAAATGCAATTTACCCAAACATATACAATCCATATACGGATATAGTGATATATCACCTGATCTCTGTGACTAATGCACTCCTTGAGCAACGCGATCAGCTGTGTCACATTGTAGAACTCGGCCTCCTCGAGCACACCCTCCTCGGAGACCCCATCTAGTACCAGTTTGCCATGTCGCAGATAGTTCAGCACGGGTGCAAAATATTTCGGATCCCGATCGATCAGATAGGCTCCAGTCTCATCCTGAAATAGAGAGAAATTGATTAATCAGATGTCATATTTGAAACCTGTGCACATTTCATGATATATACGAATACAGATTAATCTAGTGTTGTCTATAGTTCAAATTTCTTTATACCTAATTCACATTATTTAACGCCAATGGGTGTTACCTGTTTCTGCGAGTGTGTGTGTGTGTTTGAGTGTGTGTGTGTGTTTGAGTGTGTGTGTGTGTGAGTGTGTTTGAGTGTGTGTGTGTGATTGTATTTGCGCACGCGTGTGTCTGTTTGAGTGCCTTAATTGACGGGCTCTAGCACAATATAGATAGGGTTCGGGTAAGAGTGACGATTATGCTCTAGGGCTTTGAAGAGTAAGTGGAATAGGAGGGAGAAAATGGGGAAAAAGTGGTGGCAGAGGGGGGGGGGGGACAATTTAGAGCAAAACACATACTGGCATAAAGGTGCAAAGGGGCAAAATGTTGAGTTGTTGTTGTTGTTGATAGGCGTGGGCGGGCAGAAAGAATTTAATCAATACCAAAACCGAATGAAAATAATGAAAATATTTAGACGAAACAAACAGAAACAACAAACAAACAATGAAGAACAACAACAAAAACAACATTAACAACAATAATAACAACAAAGAACATGCAAAGTTTTTAATGAAACTATTTGTGCATTCGAATACAACGAATCGTAACGAATCAAACACGAAAATCGCAGCTAGAATCGCAATGGAAATCGTTATAGAAATGGAAATGGAAATGGAATTGGAAATGAAAATGTAAATAGCCAAAGGCAGACAATGGGAAAATAGATTATTTATTGGCAACATCGATGAACTTTCCCAACGTTTCTACCTTCCCATATTCATTGTCATTCATTCATTCATTCATTCATTCATTCATTCATTCCATTCGTTCGTTCATTCGTGTGCACTCCTCAAATTCTCAATATGATTTTGTTTATAAGCGCGGCCAATGGAATCCGCCTAATCTAAACAAAAACAAGCTACAGTCGAATGCACTCGACTGTTAAATACCCTGCAATAAGCTAGTTATCAA
>JBANCZ010002351.1:0-16137 GCA_037040025.1 Sphaerogastrella javana | reverse complement strand
TCGTACTGCGGCTCCTCCTCGTACTCGCTATATACAAAGAGAGAGAGAAAGGGAGATGCAGTGAAAAAGAAATATAGAGAGAGAGAGAGAGAGACTTGGCATAATTTGAGCTTTACTTGGAACTTACCGATGGACGCCAAAGTAGAAGACGCTGCCGCTGCCCAAGATTAGACGGTGCGCCTCATCGTGCGTTAGGGGCGTGGCAGCCGTATCATTAATGCGAACTATAACATCCTCAACGCATAGGCCCGCCTCCTCTGCTATGCTGCCCTCGGTCACCTAAAAAGCAAGAGAAATTGGACAGAGATTAAGTGAGTGAAGCTGTATACGAGAGGGAGCGGGAAAGGAAGAGGGAGGGAGATAGGAAGTAAGACAGGGTGGGAGAGAGGAAAGGAGATAGGGAGGGAGAGAGGAAGGGAGAGAGTGAGTGAGAGGTAGAGTGGGAAAGATTGACAGCGAGAATAAAAGCCAGAAGAGGGACATGGGGATAGAGTGAACGAAATACGCACAAAGCTGAGCGGATATAAAATCAATTGTCTGTTGTCTGGCGACGACGACGACGACGACGACGGCGACGTGTGAAAAGTGCATATAAATAAAATGCGCGCGAAATGTCAACAGCAACAACAACAACAAAAACAATAACAAACCAACGAAATAGCACAAGAGGAAAAACATAAAACAGAAGTGCAAACTAGAGAGAAATCATGTAATAAAAACACAGCAGAAGCAAAGAGAGAAGCAGAAGCAAAAGAAAAAGCAGAAGCAAAAGTAGAAGCAGAAGTAGAATTAGAAATAGAAGTAGCACAAGACAATGCCAATGTGTGTGTGTGTGTGTATGTGTGTTTGTGTGTGACTACACCAGCCGCTGAGGGCTGCTCCATAAATTATTACTAGAAATCATAAGCACAGAGTGAATGACAGTAAGAGCAAAAGAGACAGAGACTTAAAGAGAGGAGAGGCGACTGGTAAAAGGAACTTAAAGAATGGATCAAGGGGCGGCACATAAAAGTTGCTCAAATCAATTTAATGGCAAAGTTCTTTTCAGCTTTCTGTTTTGCTTTCTGTTTCGGTTTCTGTTCTGTGTTTTCTCTGTTAACTGTTCACTGTTCTCTGTTGTCGTTCACTGTTGTTCCTTCTATGTCACTGTTCCCTCTTCACCGCTAACAGTTCAATGTCTACGCTAGCTGTTCACTGTTCCCTGTTCACTGTTCCCCCTTCGCTAACAAAGTTTCCTATTCCATAACCGCAGTTCTTCGTTCACTGTTCTCTGCCTCTGTTCCCTCTTCGCTGTTACTGTTCTCTGTGTGTGTGTCTCTGCTACTGTTACGGTTTCAGTTTCTATTTCAGTTTCTCCTCTGTTTCTCTCTCTGTTTCTACTTCTGTTTCTGTTTCTGATTCTGTTTCTGTTTTGCTGTTTATGGCTCAGTTAACGCGGCAAAGTTTCTCCTCATTTCATAATTATGCGAATTAAGCGAAGCAAAAGATTCGTTAATGGAGTTTCTTGCTTTATTTTTAAATTATTATTATTATTATTTGAATATTTTTCTCCGCTTTTCCATTTTGTCCTTTTTGCGGCTGTGGCAGCCTTTCTATGAACATTATAAGCCTTAATTGCAGTGGTCTTGCAGCAAGAGACAAGCGGATGCGGCATGTGGCATTAGATAGAAGAGTAGGGAAAAGAAGAGAAGGGAAGGAGTAAAGAGATACAGCTAATGGTTAGCATAAATAAATTATATTTACGCATTTTCAAAATTTTGGCAATTCGATTGAGCGCTCTTTGCTAAACTGATGGATTTATTTTCGTGTTTTCATTTATTGATCAATTATAATAGATTTATATTTATACACAATTTTTCGGCGAATTGATATAATATTAAGATATGAATTTAAACCGAATTGAGAGCAAAAATTTCCAGTTTTTAAATTTCGTTCGAAATTGAAGGTTTCTTTTCGACGAAGTTAATGTTTTACGATGAGAAGGGAAAATAATGCGATAGAGAATTTGAATAAGTTAGATGATAGTGAAAGAGGTACAGGGAGAGGATTGAGAATGAGTGTGCAAGATAGAGTGAAAGTGCAGATGGAACAGCGAGAAAGAAATTAAAATAGTAAGTGAGCGATAGTAAGAATAAGAAGAAGGCAGAGAAATAGATATAATACATAGAGAAGGTAATTTCTAATTTCTCTGACAATGTTTTGATGTAAAAAATATGAATTTTTAATTTGTTATTATTATTATATTATTGCTTTTATATTGTTATTATTATATATTTATTATATTTTTACTTCTATATTATTATTATAATTATTATATTATTATTATTATATTATCTCAATGTTAGGCTAGACACAGTTTCGTTTAGCTTAATATTTGGGAACACTTTCACAGTGTTCTCAGAGACGAATTGCATTGTGAGCCATGGATTATGCACATTAGCCTATACACAAACCACTTGAGCTGCCCTCGCTTTCGATAGATTGTCGGCGTATGTGTGCGTGAGTGTGTGTGTGTGTGTGTGCGTGCCTCAGTCTGTTTGTGCATTGGTATTTGTGTAATTGTATTTGTATTTGTATTTGGTGCTTTGTTTGTGCACATTGCACAGTTTGCCAATTAAAAGTTGCATTTACTTGCTATTTTGGCCAATACTAAATTAATTCATGTAATTTGTTGTAATTTGTTGTACTTGCAGTTGTTGTTCTTGTTGTTGTTGTTAGTGCTTTTCAACACATTTTGGCAATTGTTGCGGCTCTCGCACAGCGGCCACAATTAAAATTTGAATAAATTTATAGCGTTCACATTATGCGGCTCATTAGTAAATAGAATGCAAAAGGGCAAAGGGAAACGAGAAGAAATGAAAAATGATATAAAAATTGAATATTTGGCCGCCTGATGATTAGATAAATAGGCAAAAGGCATTTCAAAACTGTGTACAAAGCGAAGTTTGTTTTAATTAACCAAATAGCAAATAACTAACTGAAAACAAACACACACACTCGCACAGAGAGAGAGAAAGAGAGAGAGAGAGAAAGAGAGAGAGAGAAAGAGAGAGAGAGAGAGCGGGAGAGTGTGTGTGTAGTTACATAATAAAATATTTGCAATTAATTTGCCACACAATGTTGATGCAACACAATAAGTCCGTCTGTAATGCGGCAGATTTTGCCTTTGTTGCGGTCACATTTGCACAGGTAAACGTGCAGCACAGGTGGGCGTGGCAAATGCCTAATCATTATAATGATTTAGTTCTCTTTAGACAGATTTAGATACACATATATATATATATATATGTATGTTACGTTTCGTGCCTAACCTTAACCACAGTAAGCGGATAATCATAGTCTGCTCCGCCCACCAAACGAAAGCCCCAGGGCACATTATCAAAGCGGCACATTTTAATATCGATCACCATTTTTTTGAATATTTTCTTTTTCGAATTTTTTTATTTATTTAAAAAAAAAAACTACGCGAATATTTGAACTATTGATTGCTGCAACGTTGTCGGCCAACTGTTGACGCGTTTCCAAATTAATCGAAGCGTTTATCTAAAAAGCGCTGCCAATTGACAATTGCCAATAGCTGACTATGCCTCTCTCGCTCTCACTGTTACTATCTCTTTCTTATTTACTCTCCCTCTCTCTCTCTCTCTCTCTTTTGCTTTGCTTTATCTTTATAAATCGCTGCGCTGTTGCACACTGTTGCCGCCAGCTGCCAGCAGCCAAATGAAGCATACTTTTCACCTGCAACAACACACTCATTCTCTTTCTATCACACACACACACACACACACTCACATACACAGTCGTGTTATGCTAATGAGATGACTGCCACATGTAGGCGCCACACGTTACAAGTGGCATGGCTAATCCTTAACGACGGCAGTCAGAGCCTTTTAGCGTTGTGTTCAACTGTTGCTGCTGTCGTTGTCGCTGCTGTTGCTGCTGTTAGTGTTGCTGTTGCTTCTGTTGTTGTCGTCATGGCTGTTGCCTTTGTGGTATGAGATGTTGCTGTTGTGCTATGTTTAGGCTGTGCGGCATGCCACAAATGCTCCAACTTCGCCCAATTGCTGCATAGAGTTTTGCATATGCAACCAAAAAGTGCATTGAACTGCGGCAGTAAAATGTTGCTCATGTTGCTGCTGTTGCTGTTGTTGTTGCTTCTGTTGCTGTTGTTGTTGTTACCGTTTGGCCGCTGTATAAATAGCGCTTGTTGCTGCTTGTGGCCAACAGGCAAACAACAAACGGCTGCACAGGACACACGCAAAATATGTGGAACATGGCAAATGCTGCACGCTTCCAACATCAACATCAACATCAACGGCAACAACAACACCAAATGTTGCTGCTGTTGCTGTTAGGGTATGCTGCTGCTGCTGCTGTCGTTGCTGTTGCTGCTGGCAGCCACATGCAACAGCCGCTGCACGAGGGATCGCACAAGCTTTGTGGCGAGGCATTGACTTCAGCCATGGAGCGCGTGTGCCAAGGTGGCTTCAACACCATTGAGAAGAAGCAGCAACATCAACATTTGCAGATCCAACAACAGCGGCAACCCTATGCTGATCCTCTAGAGCAGCAGCAGCTGAACAATGGCTTTGCACTGGGTCCGCTGCTGTGGAGCATCTATAACCCAGAGGAGTTCATAAAGACCCGTCGATACAGGCGACAGAGCAGCGGAGCAGGCAGCACTGGTGGCATCTACGACGAGTGTTGCCGCAATTCCTGCACCTATGTGGAGCTGACGGCCTATTGTCGCCCTCAATAAACAACAACTAGTCCATACCAATACATAGAATCATATATAAATATCGATACATATATATACATATATATAAATAGACATAAATACACATAAAATACATTTACGCATGAATATACTATCGCGCGCCAAGCAAACGTAATCGTTATCGTAAGCGCCATCGTTATCGTTATCGTAATCACTTATTTATGCCGCATCCAAAAAAAAAAAAAAATTAGCTAATGAATAAAAGTAAAACTGTGCAAAAAGTTTTTCGGCTAAGCAGAAAGCAAAAGCATAAGAAAAAGTAAAAAGTAAAAGCGAACGAACACGCTAAAGCAAAAGTTACAGACAAACGGACAGACAGACATTCTCTGTACTTCTTCCCCCCTCCCTTTCCCACTTCCCCAACTCCATTTGCTACGCCCGCACACACACACACAAAATAACAACAACAACAAAACAAACAGGAGAAGAAGAAGGAGGAGGAGGAGCAGCAGCAACGAGAGGAAGAGGCACAGCTAAATGAGTAACTTCAGCTTCAGCTGCTTGTTAGCCGCGCTCCTTGCGCTCCTGTGGCTGCCAGATGTTGCCAACGCCCGCATCGGTAAGTAAAGACAACTCAAGCATGCTGAAAAAGTCGTTTAATATCGACACGACTAGTGGGTACCCTTTGTATTCTCAAAGAGAAAAACGAAGAATGTGTGATGAAGAAATAGCGAAAGTTTAAGTTGGCTGCGCAACGAGCAAAGTGCCACTGCAATAACAATGCGACAGATGGCGCTACTACTTTAACAGTTTAGTGTTGCCACTAATTACACTGATTATATCAACTATGTTTATTTACAGTGGCAATATCTTTGATACTAATTATAATGATTATAACTATAGGTTAAAAATAACAATGGTTACTTATTTGCTTTAATTTGTGAATGTGATTTATGAAGAAATTCAATCGTCGATTAGCTTATACTCCATTTATCGATAAACAAAACGAGCTTGGCAAACAGTGTTGCCACACAATATTTTAACAGTGCTAAGACAAGCTTAACATAGAATGAAAATATGTGAGAGAAGGCTGATATGGCGCGAAATCGTAATAGTTTGTTGCAAACGTAACGCGATATACCCTTTGGTTGGAGTTATTGCAGAGCATAGGCAGTGAAACAAGTCATTTGGTATTCATAAATGCAGGCAAGGGCTTAGTTCGCACACGCCAGAAACCTAACGTTTGTCCTTTTACACCCAAATTGTTTAATTGGCTGACAAAGACGCATAGCGTGTGCTATACTCTAACTCCACAATTCTCGCTCCACATTCCTACACATTGTCACTGCCAGTGCCAGTGCCAGTGCCGGTTCCCGTGCCACGCCCTCATCCTTTCATAGAGAGGAGAGTCAACCAGCCCACTGTGTTTATGTTTGTGTATTTGTGTGTTTTGCGTGGGAGTGAGATAATTTGCATAAGTCAACGAAAAGTGAGCGCTGACATTGAACGAATTTAGCAAGGACTCGCTCGCTGTTTGCTACTCGAAAATGCACTCAACTTGTCCCAATAACCTCTAATACAATTTGACATGCTGATGTAGATGTAGCTATAGCTCTGACACTGTGCCACTGTGGCAAGGTCCAACCACTCGGTGTGTGACTCCGCCGCAAAGTATATAAGCGTGCGGCAGCATCTGTGGCAGCATCAGTTCCATTCCGCATTGCCACTAATCCCCAGTACAATGTTCAAGACTCTATACGTTACGTTGGCATGCCTTCTGGCCCTTTGCGTCCTCACAGCATCGGCAGCCAATTCCAACACTAAGTTCAAATTGTGTAGCGTCGCCCTCAACGAGATGCTTACCGCTGTCTGTGAAAAGGGCTTCAATCGCATCATAGAGAAACGCGGCTCCTGTAAGTATCTGTGTCTGTTTCTTAGCGATGCGCTTATGCTTGACTTATTCGCTTTTGCTTAACATGCGGTTACAGCACTCATGGACCTGGACCCACTCGATCCCATACAGTACATCGAAGAGAAGGAAACCGCACCGAATTCAGCCGAATTGCTCTCCTATCCCCTGGCCAATTCACGCGTGCGCAACATCTATCGCGAAGGCGGACTCAATTCCCTAACCACTACACGGCGACGCACCCGCCAGGGCATTGTGAACGAGTGCTGCCACAGATCCTGTATGATGTCGGAGCTCCTGACCTATTGTGCTGAATAAGTCTACCTACAACTACTACCAGACTCTCGACTCCTGCCTCCTGACTTCTGTTTAAGCAACCCTTCCCTACCAATATGTTTTGTGGAGCTGATACCCAGTTGAGTTTTATATCGCGTGCCCCATGTTGCGAATAGTTTTGCGCGACATGCATAATGTATTTATATTATTAATGCTTCAAATAAAGCCCATTGCATAAACAAATAATTTATATACTAAATGTTCAAATGAATTCTATATGGGAGTAGAACTAGTTTTTAGGTTTATATAGATTTATTCTATGGTAATTTTGGCCCAAGTGGTTCTTAATTTGTTGGTACATGAATAAATACAGCAAGGTGTTATTCGAATATGTAATATAGAAAGAACATAGTACATTCTGTAGATTGATATTCAACCTGTTCGTGTAGATCTAAAAAACTTTATAATACTGTCTTATCACTTTTATTTCAAAGAGGTTTATCCTTGACTGTGTAGAAGAAGCCTTCTTTTCCTATAGATATTTTATCTCCAATAGTAATACTCCTATTCATTTTGAGTATATATTAATGTACGTATATCTAAGTATTTTAAATTATTTCAAATATTTTAAATATTAATATATAAACTGTTGTAGAGCCTGTTAGCTTCTAAAAATGTTCATACTTTCAAAATCCCCCACGATCGTTTAAGATCTCTAATTTGAAATGTTTAATAATCTCGAATTATAATTTGTTTTATAAAATAATTCACATAATTTTAGTAATTGCAAAATGTAGCCAAGTTTATTTTATATAATTTTATAATATTTCTCTATAATTGTTCTATAAATACCTAACGTCGTTAAAGATTTGAACCCTTTGTGCATAATTTATCTATATGTTATGTGTGTATTTTGTAGATAATATTTTTCAAAAACTGTGTCCATGTATCAAAAACTCGATTTTAGCGTGTGCTATGGGTCAGATTAAAGGCAGTATTGCTTGAGTTCCTTGATGGTGCACGATTGGAGGCAACATTCATCCGAAATTCCAAATCGACGGCGTCGCGTCTTCAGTAGATTTTGAACGCTCTCGCCCAGAATGCGTTGCAAAAATGGTTGCTCCTTGTCGTCCATGCCCGCAAACATGCCATAGTTGCTTAAGCCCATGGAATCTTCGCCATCCGGATTATTCCGAGCCACTGCATCGTTCATGAATTAGCAAAGGAATCAAGTTAATCTATAAGCCCAAGACTTACCCGAGCTACGCTTCACTCGACTGTTGTAACCATTTGTGCAAATCATCTCCAGGGCCTCAGGCAAGGCGCTGCCACAGAGTCGACTCGACTCCACCTGTAGCAAGGCCAAGGCCAGGCAGCAGACGACAAACAGAACCTTAACACCGAACGACATTCTGTATTATTATTATATCCACTCTTAATCTAAATCTGAATCGGAATCTGTGGCCAGGCACTTGTTACTTCCCGATAACTCGGCTAGGACTACAGTTCCACAGGGCAACAAGCCCGACTTTATACGTTTCTCAGGAGCTCCCTTTTGCCAATGTCTTCGCCTTGTACTGTCAATAGGCGTTAGATGTACTGTCAATTAGCCAAAATGTTAAACATGCGTGGGCTGTTCTACCTGTATTCATGCCTCAAGGAAACAGGTGTATGTGTGTGTGTGTGTGTGTCTGTGTGTGTGTGGAGTTTGCTCTTGGCCGTATTAGCTCACGTTCAGATGTTCTAATTATAAATATTACATTTAATTTTACTGCAGTTCATATTAAATTTTGAAATTAGTCTAACGAGCGAAGCATTTCATGCTTGCAAATTACTTCAGATCTTAAATTGTTAACGTGTTTAAAGGTCTTCTTCTCTTGGTAAAACTCTGAGGCAGTATTTCAACAATATTTGGGTGCATGTTACTTGCTCATCATGGTGTTTAAATGTTGCCCAAATTAACAACCGAATATGTATTATATTACCGCTATACATAGTTCACAAATAAAGTAATTAATTAAGAATTATGACGGTCATTTAAGTATTTCCCCAAACAAAATCAATGTCCTGTAATTTGAATTCTCTGGTAATTTTAGACACAGTGGTTTCTGTTGTATACACACAGTTATGGAGCCACATCCTATAGCATCTATCTACTTTATCATTTCATTAATTCAAACTTGATTTTCATAGATTGTAAATGCTTTAATTGATTCAAATAAAATCGCTTTCGTATAGCCCTTGCCATATGCCATATACATAATATATTTTTACATATTTTTTTACGATTATTTTGTAATTATTCCATGTTTATATAGTATATATCCTTAGTATTATAATTAGTACTATTTGCTAATAAACATGAGCTCATTTAAGTGAAATCGCTTTTGGAATACAGAATTCAGTGTCATGTCCATATCAAATGCTACATATCGGTGGGTTACAGCCAGCCACAGTTTGTGTGTCTCTCTTAGTCTTAGGGATGTTGCACATTTAGAGACAGTAGTAGGAGAGTTCCTTGTAGGTGCAGGACTTGGAGCAACACTCATCGGAGACACCGAAACGACGTCGTCGTGTTTGCAGTAGCTGATGTGCACTCTCGCCTAGTAGGCGCTGCAGCAGCGGCTGTTCCTGCAGCTCCAGCTCCGAGTAGCCCAGGCCCAGGTCATTAATGCGATGCTCAATTGCATTATCATTTACAGAAGCTATAGGAAAGATATAGAAATTAGTTCAATCTATCTTTTGGATAGGCAAAATAATTGTGTGTGTGTGAGTGTGTACATACGATAAGTGCGCTTCACTTTGCTGTTGTAGCCATTTGTGCATATCTTGTCGAGCATTTCGGGCAGCTCGGAGCCGCACAGGCGTATTGAGGTCGTTTGGAAGACCATAAAGGCCAGGCAGCTGGCCAGAAAGATAGTTTTGGCATACACGAACGACATGCTTTTGTTGTTGTTGTTGTAGTTGTTGGTGTACGTTAATCCGCGTAACACTATAAATCAGTTAAGGTAGTAGTTTGCAGGTAGTTGAATCTAGCAGGTATATAACCAAACCACAACTGTGCCCTACCTAGCACCGCAGCAGTGCTTTATACGTTAACCAAAACAAGAGCACAAGCAGCAGCGGCAGCAGCAGCAGCAACGGTGCCAGCAGCGACAGCCAGGTCCATAGGTTATACGTTGCCACTGTGTACTGTCAGGAGGCGTTAGGTGAAGTGTCAGTTAGCTGCGTGGAGCAGGCGCAGACATAGTAGACACAACAGACGCAGTAGTCAGAGCAGCGTAGAGCAGCGCAGCCTTGACTGGGCGTGGGCCAGTCGCTCTCTCTCACTCTCTCTCCGTCTCATCACATGCAGATGTGCTAGGTGCGTGTGGGTGGGCTTTACTCATATCAGTTGACGTTGTCGTCTCACTCTCCTTCTCCCTCTCCCTCCCTCTCTCACAGTATCTGTAGGTCTTTGTTTATGTTTTTGTTTGCAACTGAAAGCCTGGCGAAATAATTACGCGTAGATCGCAATTGTTGAAAAACAATGTGAAGAGCCACCCCCTACCATACCATACCATACCATCTCTGTCTCCGTCGCCGTCGCTTTCTCCTTCTTCGTCTCTACGTTCTGTATGTGTTTTCCAGGCATTGTTGTTTACCAATATACACTCAAGCAGCGGGTATGAGTGCTTTTCAAATGTAATGAGCACAGCTTGATGGCCATCATTGTGCTCTATAGTGTGCTAAGTTAATCAGCTAATAATTCTTGAAGCGTTCATATTTATAGAACTTGCGAATTTGCTCTAATTATAACTATAACTCATTGTTTACGTTTTGGCAATTCACAATAGTTTCAGCGTCGCGTAAGCAACAGGCTGTTAATAACAGAGCGCCCATAACAGAGCAAGATGGCGCCAATCTGCTCTGTCTGCTACTAACAGTTCTCTGTTAATGGCCAGCTGGCGTCATAGTGCAAAGTGATATTGCATTAATTTGAAGTGCATTTTTATTATATTTAAATAGAGCAGAGCATTTGCTATTCGGTATGTATATATATGCCATTATTTACTATTTGCTTTATGCTTGTTATTTTCGTAAAATCACAGCGTCATCTAATTAAAAATTCAACATTTTCATTATTGTTCTGAGAATGCAAGCGCCAAGCATTTCCATTGACGTGAGAGAATTCTTAAAGGGGCGAAATGTTCGGCTGAGGGAGAGTGATGGTGGGGGAGCGGCGGTAAATTGGGTGAAATACCGGCACAAGCTGATGTTGTTGATGGGTCATTGGATTTGAAGTTGAGACCCTTTTACGGTATAAATAAGATGCGTCCCTTTTTGTTTGTGCTGCTATTGTTTAAGGAGTAATTTTATTGCTTTCACAAAAATATTACAATTGAAAACATTGGGAGAAATTAACATAATAAGGTAAAGTATACATAATGTTGATTAAAATTGTGAATGAATAGTAATGTAGTGCTATTTACTATTTCCCTTTTGCCATTTGCCAGTTGCCGCCAGTTCCATTGCTGTCCAGTTGTCTCCGTTGTATCCTTTGGTGTCCATCCGTTGTCCTTTGGTGTGCTCCTTATGCAGTACTAGTGGGTGATTAGGCGCAGTACTCCAAGATGTCATCGTAGGTACAGCCCTGCTTGCAGCACTCATAAGTTATACGACGCCGCGGACGCTGCAATTCGCGCTTATCGGCTGCCTCATTGATTCCGCCGGCGCCTCCGCCATCAGCCAAGGCCTCCAAACCGCTGAGCGCCAAGGACTCTAGACGCTCCAGCTGCTGCTGCAATGCCAAGAGGCGCCACTTGCGTACTAATGCCTGTTCCGGACTGTTGTCCACTTAAGAAACGCATTAGTTGAGAGCCAAGCGATAGACAGACGTAGAGAGAGACAGAGACAGAAAGAGAGAGAGAGAGAGGAGTGGGAGAGGGAGAGACAGAGAGAACGTGGCACTTACCGCTTCTTTTCAATTTGCGTGAGAATCCATGAACACAAATGAGGTCAAGCGCCTCGTTGAGTGCATCGCCGCACAGTTTCTTCCTGCCACTCGTCTGCTGCACTAGCTGCGACATGCCGATAATCAGCAACAGGCTCAAACCGAAGCGTAGAGTCATCTTGCCTTCGATTAAAAACACTGCTCGATGTTATCCAGTGTTCCTTCAGCTTGATATCACTGTCTAGCCGTATGCTTGCTTATGTCCTGCCTGTGCCTGTCTATCGCTCCGCTCTGCTCGACTCCGTACGATCGCTCTGCTCTCTGACTCCTGATCAATGCGCATGCCAAACGCCAACTGAATCGCGTTCATACAAAACATTTTTATGGTTTGCCTTGCCCTGCCTTACTGACTTCATGTTCAGCTACCTAAGGTTTGTTTTGTTATTTCTTTGGTCAGGTTAATCAGGGTCAGAGTCTCAGTCTCAGTCTTAGTTTCAGACTCAGCCTTAGACACAGACACAAACACACACAAGAAACAAATGGCGTTAGGACAATGGGTTCTTTGTGTGTGTGTGTTTTTTTTTTGCGGGGTTTTTACAGCCAGAACGACGACGGCTGCTCGCTTGCTCGACTTTCCGGTTTTTCCCAGCTTGCCAGGAATTGCCCATATACCATATTTATAATCGCATGGCTTTAATCTACAATACTCTTTGCATTTGCAGGCTACTTCTGGCACATCAGCGACCTGCATTTGGACACATTCTACTCCACACAGGGCGATGTCTACAGAAGCTGCTGGGAGCACAGTCGCGGACCCACAGCTGGTTCCAATGTGCCACCGAATGCGGCGCATGCTGAGGCGCCGGGTCTGTTTGGCAACTACAATTGCGACAGTCCCTGGAGTCTCGTCGAGTCGGCGATTAGAACCATGAAGGCCAAACAGGGCGACAATGTGGAATTTGTTCTCTGGACTGGAGATGCGCTCTCCCACTCCGCTCACTCGCTGTCCGAGCAGAAGCAACATGATATACTGCGCAATATAACAGAGCTGCTGGGACGCAGCTTTTCCTCTCCCTTTATATTCCCTGTACTGGGGCATGACGATGGCAGCAGTGGCCTGCAGAAGTACAAACAAATGGGTGAACTATGGCGCCACTGGCTGCCCACTGATGCACTAGTAACGTTTGAGCAGGGTGGCTATTATTCCATTGAGCAGACACGCAGTCGTCTACGCATCATAGCGCTCAACACGAATCTGATGCGCATCGATCAGGATGTGGATGTCAATGTGTCGCCCAGTCTTCGCTGGTCCGCTGAATATTATGCGCTTCCACAGGCCAGCAGCAGCAGCAGTCCGTCCATGCAGGATCAGCTGCAGGCCACGAAGCAGTGGCACTGGCTGGATGAGGTTCTCAGCAAGTCTAGGGATAAACAGGAGACAGTAAACATAGAAACTGTACCATATATTCCTATACTCTTTACTATATTATATCATTTCCCATTCCAGGTCTACATTGTGGGTCACATGCCCCCGGGCGTAAATGAGCGCCAGAAAGGTCCACATCACAATGGGGAGATCATCTTTACGGAACGCAATAACAAGCTGTATCTCGACATAGTGCGCAAGTATGCCTCGGTCATCCAGGGTCAGTTCTTTGGCCATCTGCACTCGGACACCTTTCGTTTGTTCTACGATGAAGCAGGTTCAGAATACTTTAGTTATATTATGTATCTATTATGTCATAACGTATCAAATCTCTGCAGGCATACCCGTGTCCTGGCTAATGGTGGCTCCGTCAGTGGCACCACGCCAGGAGGGCATTGGCGCATCCAACAATCCCGCTTTGCGTCTCTACAAATTCGATACGGACAGTGGCCAGGTGCTGGACTACACGCAGTACTGGCTGGACTTGCCGCTGGCCAATCGCGCCCAGGAGCCCTTCTGGCAGCTAGAATACAATCTGACACACTACTATGCATTGAGTGAGATCTCTGCCGGGGCGCTGCATCAGTTCGCCGAGCGTTTGACGAGCAAGGATAGCTCCTGGTTCACTAGGTGAACTTTGACAAATATCTAATTCTCCTGTGATTTTAATTCAAATCTCTCTCCTCGTAAAGATATCAGCGCGCGAATCTAGTGCGTCTGCATTCCAGCACCGTATGCCAGGGTCGCTGCATTGTGCATCATTACTGCGCCATTACGCGCCTGGATTACGAGCAGTTCCGCCTCTGCCTGGACTCCTTGGCGTTTCTCAATGGGACTGGAAAGATGCTGCCCCGTAGCAGTTTAATGCTGCTGCTGTTGCTCTACAGTGTGCACTGGCTAAGATGGCTACACAATGGCAACTACCCAGCGAATTTATAAGGTGTCCTTTGATGCCATAGTTTCCATACTCCTGCCCCCCCCCCCCTGGCTCATCCTACTTACAGTTTAAGCTGCATACAGGCACGCGCTCTTCCTAATAAATTAAAGCTAAGGCCAAGGCAAAGAAAATCAAAAGCAAAACCCAAACGCACGTAAAAATGGAAAAAAAGAAGGAAAAAGGAGGAAAAAAAAGAATAGTAAAATCCCCAAATAGGGAAAACTGCGCTATTTTACTCTCAATTTATTGCTGTACATGTATGTGTGTTTGCATGTGTCTGTGTATGTGTGTGTGTGTGTGTGTGTGTGCTTTAATGTATGTGTGCAAGTGCGTCTGTGTTTTGTGCGTGTGTTTGTGTGTGTGTGTGTGTGCCTGTATGCCAGCCATATCATATGTGTGCGTGATAAAAATTCGTCTATTATTATTACTAAATATTATTATTAAAATATATATAAATATATAATATTATGTGTATATGTATACTTGAATAAACGACAATTTTTAATGTTAATGCTGTCACTGTTGTTGTTGTTGCTGTTGTTGTTGCTGCTGTTGTTGTTGTTGTTGTTGCTGTTGTTGTTGCTGCTGATGTTGCTTGATTTTCGATAAATATTAATGCAACAAATTGTGGCATTAATAAATGTGTTAATTCGCGCAAACAAGTCGACACTTAAATAAACGCTACAGGGAGCATCCTCTGCTGCTTCATTTCCTATTGCTGCTGCCGATGCTCCAGCTCCCGCTCCTGCTCTCGCTCTCGCTCCTGCTGCCTTTGCCATTGTCAGTTTTATGGGCAACTCCATTAAACTGCAGAAGCCGCAGCGTCCATACTAAAATGCTGTGGCACGAGCCACACGCGCCAACACGGCATGTGGCATGTGGCATGCGGCAAGTGGCAACTGTCAACTGTGTGTTGAGTTTTTCGGTGGTGCAGGACATGGAGGAGAAGCAAACAAGCAAAACGACAATTCCAAGGCGGCTGCTGACATACACATCATGAGTAATGCATGAGCTAGAGCCAAGGCAAATGAAAACACCCGAAAAGTGCTTGAGCTGGAGATGGAACTGGAGCTAGAGCTTGAAGTTAAAGCAAAAGCAAGAGCTGTAGCTGTGGCTGTAGCTATAGCTTGTTGCATGCCACACTGCGTCTCGGCCAGGGTGTGGGTGTTGGTGTTGGTGTTGGTGTTGGTTTTGGCCTGGTCTGCATGCGTGACACTCTACCGCTACGTGCTGTCCAAGTAAATTATTGGTAAAATCTACGCTAACATTTTGATATTGGGTTAAATTTGTTTTCAGCCTGCTTTTACTACAACTGCCACCAATCCTGCCACATCTAGTCCCACTCCAATCAACAGCAAATTCTGTCTATCTCTCTCTCTCTCTCTCTCTCTCTCTCTCTTTCTCTCTCTGTGGCACGTTGCACACTTTGAGGCGTTCAGGTTATCAGCAGCTCGTATCAAAGTTGCAGCAAATGTGCAGCTGACACTGCAACGCCCGCAGTCATTAAAGTTTATTAAGAAAATTCTGTGGCCAGAAACTCTGTGGAGTCAGTGGAGGAGTCAATTTAATCTTGGGGGCCAAAACGAATTCAAACGTAGCGATGCCAAAATGCCGCACCCCTTGACAATTTGGCGAAATTGTGTGTGTAGTTGCAAGTAGTGCGTGTAGCTCAAGAAAACTGTTTTCCGTTTTTCGGTTTTCGGTTATTCGGTTTTCCCCCGTTTGTTGCTTTTCCCATTTTTACTCATGCTGCTCCTGCTCCTGGTGTTGCTGCGGCTGCTGCTTCTGCTGTTGCTGCTGCAATTTGCCAAAAAGTTTCCCTAAGCAGCTGAGATTGGTTTTCCACTTGGTTTATATCAAACTACAATACATATATTTATATATATATATATATATATATATATATATATATGATATATATATATATATACATATA
>JBANCZ010002350.1:0-16140 GCA_037040025.1 Sphaerogastrella javana | reverse complement strand
ACAACTACTACTACTACTTTTACAACAAAAATAACAACAACCTTAGCTTAGCTAATCAAGCGAAACATTGTAAATGTGTGAGAGATAAAAAAACGATTTGAGCAACAACATAACAGCAAAAACAACAGCAACAACAACAACAACAATTACAACAGCAATAAAAATTACTGCAATTTCAGCAACAAATTTGAATTCAATAACAAATTAAAAACAAATTTTTGACCAATAACAGCTATCATATTGAGTAACATATAGAGTTGAAAACAATTTTTTGATAAGCCAGAGAGAGATAGATACAAATATCGAATAATATGTAACTAGTTTTCAGGTTTTTCATGGCATGTTTTTGACAATTTATAAGGTTTTTCTCATTGAACTGAATTTTGCAGTCACAGTTTTAATCTTTATAATAAAAAATAAATTACATAATTTGCATTCAATCTTTAATCTTCTATAGAACACAAGTTCTTAAGTTAGTAAACATTACTCATTGATGATTCAATAATACGATAATTGATAAAAACTCCAGGCCATAACCACAGCTGTAAATACATTTATGTTTGTATTTTTATAGATTATTTAATTATCAGCCAAACCATACAAAACTCTGCTTGACTTAACACTTATGAATTTAATGATTTATGTGATTATATTCACGCGATTGAAAAGTTGTATTAAACTATGCTAATAACAATGTTTAGAGTCGCTTGTAATTTGTTCATAAACATCACTAAACGCCTGATCTTTGTCCCCCCTCGAGAGACTAATTAAGGAAATCTGACCATGGCACTTTCAGGTTCATTAAAATGAAACACAAAGAGAAAGAGAGAGAGAGAGATAGAGAAAATGAGATATAAATGAAGCTGCACCTTCTCCAAACTAACCGATATCAGAAACAATCAAAAGCCGCACTCGGTTGAATGGACCAAATGTCTGAGATATCATTAATAATGTTAATCTCACGCATGTATGCATGATTTTTATACATTTCCCGTTTTGTCAGAGATCACATACAGTTTTTTTCCCCCTCTTCCTCTTATTTTTTTGTGTTTTGTGGGTCCACATTGATCTATGGGCATTTTTTTATGCTTTTCCGTTTTTCTTTTATTTGTTTTCCCAGCAAACGATGACGACGACGACCCCCGTTACCGTTTGTTTTAACCAAATTGTTTATTTTGTTTAACGCTTTTTTTGTTTCATCAATGCAGTGCAGTTTTTTTTTCTTTTTAGCTTTTTTTTTGTCTTTGTCGCTTTTGTCGTTTTTTATGCTGCATTTTCAGACCGTTAGCGTCAACATTTCTAATAGTTTTGTTGCATTTGATGAACATAGAGACACACAAAAAAAAGCCAAAACATTCCCCCCTAGCCCGAGCGATCTACGTTGCACGTTGTCCAGTTGCCGGCCAGATACCCCTGGATGTGGCATATACGACAATATATAGAAAAACTCGTTTCCGTCTCACTCTACGATTTCGCCGACGCCAACGGCTCTAGCAGCTCACTCTAGAGAAAGAGATCCCTCTGTCTCCGACGCTCTGTCTATTTGTAGCTCTATCTCTGTTTCAAGCTGTTGCAGTTGCAAGTTGTGTGCCCCTTGCTGATGTTGCTGCTGCGCTTGCCCCGTTTAATTTATGAAAGTTTAAATGTTGCAGCGGTTACATTTCGTGTCGCCTGTAAATCAGAACTTGCCGCTAGGCGCAACCTCAGCTTCGATCGATCCGATTGAATTGAGTTTAGTCTGCAGTGCAGCAAAATTCGAGCTGTTTATAAATATTTATTGAATGCGCTTTATAAATGCGGAGAAGAAATAAATATAAAAGTAAATAAATGTAATGTGTGTAATGCTCTGTATGTGTGTAATTGTTGTGTGCCACATCCTTAAGCGGCTTCTTGAGCCACTGGCCTTATTCCATATAAAGGAATTCCACACACACACGGTTCACTTCACTTCACTTCACTCCACTTCGGTTCAATTCAATTCAATTCACTTCATTTTGACCATACTGAGACAGACAAGAGCCACAGCTGGGCCGGAAAGTAGAACACGCCGGCTCTGCCTTGGGTAATTGATAAAATAAATGCGTGCGTGGTGTTAGAAAGTAAATGCGAGTATACACTGAACAAAAAAAACTGGTGTAATGGTAAAATAAAAATCTATAAATAAATAAATAAATAAATATTTTTTTTTTTTCAAATTTGTTTTGTTTTTCATTTAATATAGAACGTAACTAACATTAAATAATCTTTAGAAATGGTATAAATTTTTGTTCTAAAACGTTCTGTTCTGAAAAATTTCACTATTCCATTTTTCCGACGATTATGATTCAATTCTCACTAAAACTAAAATATGTTATAGTATTTATGTAATGGAACTAATTGCAAAAACATTACATGCTTATTAAATAAATAATCTCAAGTTATATTTAAATATATTCGACAATTCTCAATTAATTGAATAGAACTATGAATTATATTTAAGCATTTAATTTAATGCTAAAGTATGCCTAGCATAGAATATCTATCAAATTTGATTGAAGGCAATATATTGTGATTTGGAATGCATGAATTTATAGCATATTCATATAAGTTCTCATTACACGCGGTGTTTATTTGCAGGATTTAATTAACCGTAGACTAAAGCACATAATAAAATAAAATTTAACAAAATTTGTACTACTGCACTTGCACATTATTTTCGCGAGTGTATAAGTAACTGAGGTTTTGAGAGTCATGCAAGTATTTTGTTATTGTTTTTGGCAGTTTTATTGCTAACTTTATTGACGGCTTCCGTCATTAATTTGATTCAAGCATTATTGTCAATGAATTACACATATCGTATAGTATGAATGTAGTACATAAATATACATATGTATATATTTGTATTCATATGTATCGGTGACAGCGCCCCTATAAAATTTCAAAGAAATATAGTATAATATATATATAATGTATGTGCAAATGAGTAATTGAATGTTGTGTCTGGTAGACGACTGAATTTGAAGTTGTAATATTCATAAAACGAATCAATTATTTATTTATATCAATATCCAATATAAAGGCTGATTGATTATTATTTGTGGTTTATATTTAATTGTCTCTAATACAAAAGTAATCTACCATATATTCTTTTTTTCTTATAGATATTCATAATAATATTAACTTAAAATATTTACCATTCATTTCTTGCAGATGACAAAACCCTTGTAATACCACGCAACTTACTCTCACACACACACACACTCAAAACACACACTCACACACACAAACGCACGCTCCTTTAGCATGTCCGAGAAGGTGGGCAACGCTCTGGCTGCCTCGCTGCACGCCCATGCACTGGCCACAGCCAATGAACCCATGAGCTCCTGCCACATACAGCCCCTGACGCCCAATCCCACAACCAAGGATGCACCGCTGCAATTCGAAACGGCTGATGCGCCGGCAGCTGCAATCAGTGCCCAATTGAATTTCAAGATTGTGCCAGTTGACAGTTTGGGTGGAATGAATTTGGGATTGGGCAACAGCTACCAGGAAATGTTTGCCTCAATGAACACATCACAAATCTCGAATGCCTCCACCGAGTCCAGCTGCAGTCCACCGGCCATGGCCGGTGCAGCACCAGCCAAATCCGGTCGGCATATGGCAGTGCAGCCTTTAAATAGCGTAAGTGCACATAGAACCAACTAAAAAAATGATTATATGTATTAAATAAATCTGGTTTTTATTGCAGAAATCCTGTCGTTTTCCCAAGCTGGAGGAATGCGCACACTTCCACTATGAGCGTGTGCAGCTGGGCGCACTCTCGGTGCAGCTGCTGGATGATAAATCGGAGCAGATGGGCAGTAGCATTGCTTCGCAATCGATTGGCGGTGAGCTGGCGCACAATTCGCTGCGTTCGACTGGTTTTTCGCCCGAGAGCTGCTGGTTCATCATACGCGTCTGTCCGCAACGCTGTGAACCGTTTCTGATCAAGCGCAGCTATGAGAACATGCAAATGTTGGACGAGATGCTGCATCGCTGTGTGTACGATCGCAAGATCAGTGGATTGCGTAACATATGCGAAATGGATGCAGCTGCGGAGCTACAGAGCGAGCAGGAGGTTGAGTACGTAGTGGCCAAGTACCTGGAGCGTTTTTCGAAAATTGCATCCGATTCGCTGACCTGTGGCACCATTTTGACCTGGCTGCAGTTGGACAATAAGGGGCGACGTCTGCCACTGGCAGATGGCGAAACACAACGTACGATTAATACGCCGGCGGTGGGTGCAGCGTATGGAGTGCGTCGGTATCAGGCGCAGGCGCCGGACGAGATTAACATCGAGGTGGGCGATATGATCTCAGTGATTGATATGCCCAGTCCTGCGGAATCGATTTGGTGGCGTGGAAAAAAGTCGCATTTACAAAAATCTCTGTACGAAGTCGGATTTTTTCCGCAGTCGTGTGTGGCCACCATTGGTGATAAGGTGCCGCGGAATTTTCCCATGCCTGCACCACTTGTGGGTCACCTGGATGCGTCGCCAACAAAGCCGGTGCTGCGCAAGCATGGCAAACTGATTGCCTTCTTTCGCTCCTTCATATTGTCGCGTCCGTCACGGCGACGTCTCAAACAGAGCGGCATTTATCGGGAGCGCGTCTTCTCCTGTGATTTATCCGAACATTTGCTGAACAGCGGCCAGGATATACCTATGGTCTTGCTCTCTTGTGCTGAATTCATTGAGAACTCTGGCGTCATTGATGGCATTTATCGACTATCGGGCATCACATCGAATATACAGCGTTTGCGTCGCGCCTTCGACGAGGAGCGTGTGCCAGATCTAGGCAATCCGGAGATGAAGCAGGATATTCATGCAGTTAGTTCGCTACTGAAAATGTACTTCCGCGAGCTGCCCAATCCGCTGTGCACGTTCCAATTATACGACAACTTTGTGGAGGCTATACAAGTGAAGGCCGACGAGGCTGACGAACGCTTGCGTCTGATGAAGGAGACGGTATTGAAGCTGCCGCCACCACATTATCGGTAAGTCTAATACGCTAACTACACACAGCTTAAAGTCCATCTTATATTTATGTTTATCTCTCCAACAGCACGCTAAAGTATTTGTCAGAGCATTTGAATAAAGTATCACAGCATCATGAACGCACCGGCATGACGGACAAAAATTTGGCCATCGTCTGGGCGCCCAATTTACTGCGCTCCCCAGCCCTCGAGTCTGGCGGCGTGGCTGCTTTACGCGGCGTGGGCGTACAGGCTGTGGTTACTGAGTACCTGATACGCAACTGTCACAACATTTTTGATGCACTGGAGGATCACACTGCGCGTTTGAGTGTTGTGGGCAATGCTGCATCCTCAACTCAGCCAAATGCCGCAGCAGCCGCAGGTGAGCTGCGTCTGGAATCGTTAACAGATTGTGAGAGCTTGCTGGTGGAACAGCGAGAACAGGATCAATCCCTAGTGCTGGTTGAGCGACCCAAGAGTCTCAGCACTGGTGGCGCCAAGCTCATCAGCTTGGAAGAGGCACAGGAGCGGCATTCACGCATCGAATCCAGTGGCGACCTGAAGCACTCGCTGCCCATTAATATGACGCACAGCAGTAACGGCAACAATATCAACGGAAACAGCAACTGTGGCCAGAGTTCCACATCGAATATTGGCTCCTATATTGAGGTTGGCGGCGGACCATCCAGTCTACCGGATAAGTATCATACTGTGCTCTCTGTGCCACGAAGCTGGCAGAAACGTAAACCAGATAAAACACCTTCCTGGAAATCCATATTTACGCGCAGTCAACGTCAGGGCTCTGAACCAGGTCACAAATTGGACAGCAAGGAAGTAATTGGTGCCGCTGCAGCTGCTCCAGTGTCACGGGTCAGCTTTGTTCAGGCCTCACATGCGCATGCCAGCAAAGAGCTAACGAAACATGATAAACCCAAATCTATTGAGCTGCTGGAGACCACACGCGATGCTCGGGACTCGGCATTGGGTCTAAGCAAACCCATGGAGCTGTGCATACGCTCCAATTCCATTGATAGCCTGCGCACAGTGGGTCATTCGCGTAGCGTTTCGCATGACTCATATTTCGATCTGTTGCAATCGCCACAACGCGGTCATATGACAACCTGTCCATCGCGTGAACTTTCTGAGCTCGGCCTGAACTTTGATCGTGAGGAGCCCGAGATGCGCATCTTTTCGGAAAGCGAATCGCTCGTCAGTTCACCGCGTGTAGGCAAGGAGAATGTGCCGCCGGCATCAGGTTGTGCCACACGTCGCATTATGCGTGCGCGCCCCGAGGAATTCTCCAGCCAGACGAACAGCGTTAATCCCAGTCCCAAAAAGCAGCCACGGCTGCTGCTTTCACCCAGTGCCGCCAGCCGACAGCTGCCCATTACTGCACAGGCTCCCTGTGGCCAGGAACTAGCTGGCGCCGAAAATTGTTGCAAGCGTTACAAACTCGAGGATCAGCTGTCCGATATACAGTTTATTGATTGTGGCACACCGGAACACCCAATGTCAGCCCAACAGCAATTTGCCAGCGTAGAGGTGCATCCACCGCCGAAGCCAGCACGTGCCGCACAGCTGCCGTCGCCCAATGCAACGACAGCAACAGGAGGCTCTACAGGTACGGCACGCTATAGCTATCCATCGGTGCAGCTGGGCGCTAAGCGCAAGGAGCAGCTGGCAGCAAAGGAGCGTTTTAGCTATCAGGGTACATTTATGCAGCCGGTGGGCAGCACTTATAAACAGGACACACGATCACACATACAGTGAGTATGATTGCGGCATGTTAACTGCAGTTGAACTCAAAAAAATATTTTTTTTCTAGCAATGGAACTGCAAATCCCGTGCCTGCAGCACGCAGCAAACCACGCGTGGAGATCTGTTGCGAGGAACAAGTAACTGCAGTCAAATTGCCCGTTACCACGCCCACAACGCCTGCACATAGTCCACGCTATTCGCTGCTGTTGTGCGATACTGAAAGCTCTGAAAATAGCTCGGCTGTGAATACACCGCAATACGATATGGAACCGCTGATGTTGAACTCGGCCATGTCAGGCATTTCGGGCGTCTCCTCGAACTTGCAACAGCAGCAGCAGCTGCTGTTAGGTGTGGACGCAGGCAGCAGTTATTATGGTAGCTCTCACGAAAGTCTGGGACAGCAGGTATGTTTTGTTATCACACTTTCCCAAAAATGTTCTTGAAATAATGCTTATATATTTATATGCTTACAGTTGAATCATTTGCCGGATGTTGTAGAGCCACGGGATATGCATGCATTGAAGCGTGAATTATCACTGGATTTGCAACCTCAGCGTGTGGCACAGCCATCGGCAAATCGTGCTGCCACGCTGCCCGTTAAGGAGCAGCTGCAGCAGCAGCTACAACAACAGGCGGCCAGTTCACCAAATAACTCCAACTTTACGGACAACACTAGTCAATCGGTGACGCCCAGCGAGTTTGGCTATCAGCATTTGCAGCGTCAGTTGAGCATGCACTCGCTGCTGGCCGCAGAGGATAGTTCGCCGCTGTACGAGGATTTCGAGCAGACGCCCAGCAATCAGGCGTTAACACCACAGAAGCTGGCTATGATCACTGGCAGTCCCATAAAGTCAACGATTAGTATAACGTATAAATCGCCAGAAAAGGAGAAACCACCATCGAAGCCAGCCCAGCTGCTTGAGACGAATTTTGATGAGAACATTGTGTATGAGCAGGTGAAACTGTTTAGGAATTCGGTGACAGAGGTGAATCAGTTGCTAAATGAACGACACAGTGGACACAGTCTGAAGCAAATCGAGGAGGAGCAACATCAGCAGCAAGATGGCAGCGATGAGATGTCACAGCAACTGCTGAAATTGGAGGAGCAGCGTGAGCAAGAGGAGCAGCAGGAGAAGCTGCTGTATCAGAACATTGAGCTACGAAAACCGAAAACAGTTTATGAGAATCTACGTGGCGAGGAAATGAAATTCAAAACAAATGAAATCGATGTAGATACAGATTTCGAATTGGAATCTATGGTCAAGCCTAGTGATCGCATTGAACTCGACAGCCTGGAGAGTATACCAAATGTCGATCATTTAAATATTAATATCAACATCCACAACAGCAGTAGTAACAACCACACCATGGAACAGCCCAGTAAATCGCCATCATTTAGCGTCAAAGAATTGGCCAATAAATTCGAAAGTTCACCCGTTGAGCAGTTGCCCAATTTTGATTTCACACAACGTGGCGGCTCCATGAAGAAACCCAATGAGCTGCCATTGCCCACAGCACCGAAACCAGTGATGCCAGCTCCTGTACCGCTTAAGAAATTGAATAATGCACAGAAAATAACACGCTCCTTGGATGAGAATGCATTTGTACGTGAATTTGGTGGCAAACAACTGCAGGATTTCAGTGCGTCGAAGCTGCCCGAATTGCCAGAGCTAAACAATCGGCGTAAGAGTTTTGATTTCACACGACCAAAAACATTGAATCCACCAAAACGTTTGCCCGGCATGAGCATTACCGAAGAGATCTGCCAGAAGCCCGAGCATGTCATCACCACGCCTACAACAGAGAATCGCATCTCCTTGATTCAGCAGAACAATGTGCCCCGCACCGAGCAGCCACAGCCACATCAGCAGCAGCAGCAGCAGCAACAGCAGCAATCGCAGACACTGAACTTGCCAGCTGGTGGACGCAAGAGTGTGCTAACTGGCGTCAAACTTGATCGGGAGCGCATTGACAAGATCAAGGAGGAGCGACGCCAGCAGCTGACACAAAAATATTATGGCGATTCGCTCAAATCCTGCTCGAAAACTGAGCTCAACAGCGATGATAACAATTTCCCGGCTACAGAATCGTTGCGTATTAAATCCAAGTCACGCGGCGATATGCATTCATTACAGAAGGACATGGACATGAATCTCAAGCAATTGGGACGTGGTGGTGCTGGCTCTGAGAGTGCATTGCATCACACAAGCGACTATGGCACACAGCAACGTGTGCGCAGCATTTCAGATGAAAAGAATCAAAATTGTGATACCAACAATGGCAGCAGCAATGGGGCCAACTCGAATCTAACGACAGTGCACAGCAGCGTCAAATCGGTTGCCCAGAAATATGCTGCAAACAATCCGACAATCACAACAACAACAACAATAACTGCAGGAGGAGCAGCAGCGCCAGCAATACAGGCCACTAAATTCGATCGAGGAATAACACGTGAAAGGCTCTCGAGAAACTCCATGCCAGCGGAGTCCAATGCGAGCGTCAAGTAAGTGGCATATCTATATATATTTACAAGTTTCTTTAAATATTTATTAATTAATTTTCAATTTTGTTTATAGCAACAGAGAAAAGATCTCACCACAATTCTCAATACGCGATGTGACTGCGATGTTCGAATCTCGTTCACAAAATCAATAGGCTTAAACAAAGACTACCAACTACACACAACACACATCGAATACAATAATTAAATAATAAATTTAAAAAATAAAAAACAGTAACAAAAATGGAGTGCAACCGAAAAGGAGGAGCAGCAACAGAGATGCAGAGCAGGATAAGGAGTTGAAATAACAAGTGTGCAGTGGCCGCATTCTATAATTTATTTAGTTTTTAAATTTTACATATTAAGCCCATAATCGGACAAGCACGAAATATTTGTGGACTGTAATTATATATATATATACTATATGCATATATTTATATATATATAAATCTAAATATATTATGTAATTTGATTGATACTGCGCCAAAGACGTGTATGCCGTTGTGTAGAATGTCATCGATTCAGCAAAATTCAATTTTGTTTTACAATTGAAAAAAGAAAAAAAAAAAGATATAACTGAGAATACTTCGAGTGAAATAACTAAAAGACCCAGAGCCCAGAAATGCATATTGTTAATTGCATTTAACATTTTTGGCGCATCGTAGTTAAGTTTAAGTTTAATTTGTTTGCTTTGTATAATTATTGCTCTTGGTTTTACTTTGATATTCGTTCTTCTCTTTTCTTTTCTTTTTTTGTTTATTCTAAATGTGATTTGTTGTATTTCGTTTTCGCAACAAAGATAATATCAAATTAAATGTAAAAAATTGACGAGTATTTTGTTTACTTTCTTAATGAATTGTAATCATTTGCTTATGTTTAAAATTAAAAATATTAAATTAATTTTAAATGCATTTTAAACGCAACTTTGAGCGAGTTGTTTTAAGCATATTATTATACGATTAATTTATATACTATAAATACACATAAACATATATATATCTATATATATATATATATATATTAAAATAAATACAACAAACTACAACAATAAATTCAATATGTATATTTCTATTTATTTAGTTTTGCTTTCAAATATTTGCAAATACTCTGAGCTTGCTTGTCCAATACCTACAGCTTGCTTTATTTAACACATTCAACTATTTACTAACTGATTCTAAGTTGCTGCTTGTGGTGTGCTTAACATATTTTAACAATTTATTACCAATCTCGTATAGAATTCAATGACCATAGGTTGAACAGAATCTCTGTCCACAGTTAGATCAGCTGCAGAAAAATATTTCTTTTATATAATATAATATAACTCATAGAAAACACATGAAGGTTGTTTATAGATTAATATGGTTACAGTTCGCTATAACAACAGAACAACAATAGAAATTTTAGCCAAATTGAATTATGTATTCATATTCTGTGAATTTCATAATACTGCTGCGTTTGATATGATTTGTTTAAACAAATATTTGTTAAGCATCATGGCAAGACAAGTAAAGAGCAACAATAGAAACAAAGTTTAAATAAAATACTCAAATATCCTATATACACACATATACCTATGTATAACTACAGACCAATAATATAAAAAGAATCAAAATTATGAAAAATATAACAATGAAACTAAACAAAAGATCGAAAACTATTTATTATGATGTATACATATATATATATATATATATATATAATGTGGTTAATATATGTATACAATTTTACTACTAGACAAATTTCATCAGAACTTATGCAAATTGTATGCTAAAATCTTGAGCTTTTGTTTGAATTTTGTATATTGATTTGATTTGATCCTGAGCCAGCTGCCAAATTTTTACAGAGAAGAGATTTAAATTATTGTAATAGATAAACAATAACTAAATAGAAAGCTTTAAAAAAGAGAACAACAATTAAGTTAGCATTTGATATATTTTGATAAAAGAGCATAACGTACATAAATATTAATGTAATCAAACTAAATTAGTTATAAACAATTCCAAAATCTATTTTATAATGACTGACAGCTAAAGCTAAAAAGCAGATCATAGCTACGATGTCTTGACAAATACTAACACATTTATTTGCATACAAACATATATGATATATACTTACATATATGTATATACGTATTTACTATATATACGCATTAATACCATATACAGACAGAAAATATATATATATATATACATACGTACAACAATCAATAATTACAACTAACTCAAAGCTGAAAAAAATCATATTTATAAACAGAAACAATACAAAATAAATAAATTCTTTAAAGCATATATAGAATATGATTTTTTTTTATTATTTATTGGAGGATTGTGTTGAGTCGGAAATAAAAACACACAAAAACGTAGGGTATCGAAAGTCCCGTAAATTTTTGTTATTTTTAATTAAACAAGAATCTCGACTATGTCTTAGGTTTGATTAATTTATTTATGTGTTTAATCTGTTAAAATTAAAACGTATTCGGATGGAATACCATTTAAAAGCAAGACACCACGAAAATTTCGCATAGTTTTTTCAAGATGCCGCGTTTGCTATTAGTTCCTCTGCTTTTATTCGTATGTATAATTTGACGGACATTTGAAAGTTTTGTTTTATTTTTATTATATTCTGCACAGGGTGTTGTCAGCGCAACCATTTCGAGTGACGATTGGTCTATCATCAAGGATGTGATGCAGTTGACGAAGAATACTCAAAGATTGGTTAGGAAGGATAAAGAAAACCTTATCCTGTATACGGCTACTGCAACATTGGATTGTAAGGCTGCACATGATAATGAACTAGAGTCATTGCAACACTGGATCAACTGGCGTAAGGCTAGACCCCAAAGTCTAACAGCATCGGAGCTAGAATTTTATGAAAAGCGAATTGAAGATAGCTTTAGTTTACCGCTGAGAGAGGATATTTTAAACCTTCGGCGACTTTTGGATCAATGTAAGAATGGAGGTCTAACGCAAATGCAAAATCAAACCTTAGAAAGGGAGCAGGAATATTATTCGAGCTATTTTAAGGACGTTAAACCAAAGTTGAGCAGATTGAGCGAAAAAACTAGAAAAAAAATAGGTCATCTACAAGGTAATTCTATATACGAGTTTAATATTTTTACACATAATTTTGGATTGTATGTGGAAGGGGTCCTCATTAGCCAATTGAAAGAGATGACGGAGAACACACGGTTGGTTGCAAATCAGATCAAGTCAGAAATGGAAATTGAAAAAGATTTTTCAACTGATGCAAAAATAAGATTAATACAAAAAATCAATCGTTGTTTTAAACCAATTGATGAATTTTTCAGATTGAACGCGCATCTTTTCAGCGACAAAACAAAGGATGATCATAAGCACAAATTCTTTATTATAGACGTTTTCTTATTCACTGGTGAATTCGCTAGAGTTATGACTTTTCAAGAATTTTCGAATCAAATAATTAGCGAGTTCTATGTGGGAAGAAGAGAAACTAACCCATTCGAAATAATGTAAAATGTAATAGGAAAAATGAAATCATATATGCACATACAAATAAACATTATAAGTACAGTATAAATACTATTTTTAATACAATAAATAAACTGTTGTTTCATAAACTATTCATTTATAATTTAAATATAATAAACATAAATTAATTTTCAATATAGGAGTTTCCAAAAACAAATAAAAACATTCAGCGTTTGTTCAAGATTTGTTGTTGTAAATTTTGTAGAAATCACATCGTCATGGGTTTTCACAGGAAAAGCCGAAATGAAAATATAGCAACATACCACTGCGGCATACAAACTGACACACTAACAAATGCATTCACGCACATGGAATCATCCCCTATGCGAGCATGCGCTGTTTTGTAATAGATGGACTTTTACACGTTTACATGTTGTAATTCACAACTGGTTCAAGCAACAAACAAATGTGAACGCACTTGAATTTGTCCCACATTTAAGCCGCTTGGCCTTGACGGGCTAGGAAAGGTTAGAAAACCTATACCTATCAGATCGGCATGCAAGTGTTGACACTGATCTTTGGAGAAGGAGACGGAGTTTGGGCTCGCGCTCTGCCTCTTGCGCGGGTTGTTCCGGTGTGGGGCTTAATAGCCGGAAACTATCAACCCGACAATGCACTAATAAATTTTAAAATACATTCATCTGAACTTTATCTATTTTTTCAGTACTTTTAGTACCATACATGGTGCATTACTCACAGGAGACGTCGTTATAATAAGTTATAGAGACAGAGCTTCAAAAACATAGTACATTTATATAAGTTCTAGGGGAGATTTTTTCGTACCGAAAATGTCGATTTATTGTGTTATCAACAGAAAGGTCGCGTCCAAAGCTGTTTTTAAGAAAAGTGTAAAATAAATTAAATGATTCCATAGATTCTTCTATCAACTATAACATAATAATATTTCTATGTGGTTTTTTGAACTGTTCGAATATTTTAAATCAATATCGCGTGTATAGCTAAGCCGGGGACTTTTGTGCAGGCGCTGATAAGCTGAAGATGGTGTCTTCTTAATGGAAAGAATGATATTTAAAGAGAGCGACCACGTATTCGCGACATAGTCTCATCGAAAATTGTTAGAAGATGCTTCGTGTGCTACTAGTCCCACTTCTTCTATTGGTATGTATATTCAAAGTCTTCTTTGTCAGTTTATTCAATAAATTATACTTTCTAATTTTCTCTGTGGCTTAGAATGTTGTCAGTGCCACCATTACGGATGATGATTGGTCCATCATCAAGGAAGTGGTACAGTTGACCAAGAACACCCGAACATTACTTAATACAGACAAAGATAAGCTTATCCTATATACGGCTACTGCAACATTGGAATGTGAGGCTGCAGATGAAAAGGTACTAAATTCATTACGACACTGGATAAACTGGCGGCTGGTTAAAAACCGTAGCTTAACAGAGGAGGAGCTGGAGTATTTCGAAAGACGAGTTGATGAAAGCTTTGATATACCAAAAGTAGATCTTCGAATACGACTGGATAATTGTAAACATGGTGGTCTTACGCAGTTGCGCAATGAAAACTCTCAGAAAAAACGGCAATATTACAGGACATTGTTGAAAGACATCGAACCAAAGTTGGATTGTCTGAGCAATAGTACAAAAAATGAAATCAATCTGTCAGCGGGTAAGACCTACTCCTCTGTTGATATGTTTACACTTGATATAGGTACATATGCAGATCGTATCCTTATTAACCAATTAGTAGAGCTAATGAAGAATACAAATAAGGATTTTACTCCTATTAACATCGAATTCGATAATTTAGAAGAAGATAGCACAGAAATTTTCATTGAAGAGCACAACAAAATATTGAAAAAAATGAAAGACTGCTTCAAACCTCTGGTAACTTTTCTTAAATCTGACATGCAGCTTTTCAGCGAAAATGCAAGGAACAAACATATAGAAATTTTTGAACAGATCAATAAATTTTTATACTCAGGGGAAATACATCAGTTACATATGTTCCCAACATTCTATGAGAATGTTTCTGATTTTAACTATGACAAAGAAGAATGAAAAACTTATAATTAAATTTAATACAGATTCTTGTGTATTTTATACATTAACCAAAAAAAAAAAATCTTTATATATGTAACACATATGTTTTGATGTAAAAATTTATATATAACAAATTTTTTACGTAATAAAATTATTTTTGCTTTAATATAAATATAATAAATATTCACTACAATTGAAAAATATACAAATTTTCGAACGTTTGCCATGTTAGAAGATGGAGTTCTCGGTTTTGCTTTACCTTTGTTTTAGTTGGTTCATCGACCTTTGCATTATCGCCGTAGTTTAGTCCAATATAAATTTAATATAATTCCTTTGATTTCATAGAACATATTCTATTATTACCGTCGCTGTCTATGCATTTTTTTTTGGTTTCAAATCTTTTTGTTAGCTTTGGTTTTTCAAATGACTCGCATTCCGAGTTGAATGAGTGGAATTGAAAAAGTGCACAAAGGATTGCCAACCAGCTGGGTTGCTTTTTGTGTGTTACTTTATTAACTTGCGTCTCTTTCAGGGCCCGCTGTGCGAAAGAAAAAGCACAACACGTGAGAAATTTAACTTGATTATGTTGCCACAGAAACGCTCTGCGGGGCTCCCTGCAATTATGTAGACAATGTCATCTCTCTAGCTCGGCCTTATCGCCTTATAATCGCTTGCAGTGACTGCCTACACGGCTACTTAGCAGATAGAGAGAGAGAGAGACAGGAAGAGGGAGAGAGAGGGAGAGAGAGAGAGAAAGAGTGAGAGATGGAGAGGGAGAGGGAGAGGCATGTGGGTAGGTTTCACTGTAGTAAACACTGTACAGAAGTGTGAACACGTTTGCATCCAGCAGCGAATCTCAGTCCCCTTTTTGCCCATGCTTGCGCCGTGTTTTGTTTGCTCTGATTGACGCTGATAGGGCACGTGTTGGCAATTATTTGGGAATAAACATGAAAAGCTCCTGGTCAAAATCAGATGACTTCTTCTTGTTGAGCACGTCGTTGTCTATGCACAACACAGGGTTAAAAGAGGCATAAACACTGCATGTATATCGTATAAAAAAATCCATTCATCAGGATGATTAGATTACCTTGCCATGGTCACCATAATAATATACCTAAATTTATTAAATTTGTTTAATAAAAAAAACCTATAAGAACATTTGTATTTGTTAAGCGCAACGTCTAAAAAACCGAAGGCCGAAGAACTATCAAATGAGATCGAGCAGATCTATCAGCAGCTATTCCTAGCTGTAATTTTATAGTTTCCACAGGACCTTCCAATGAGGTCCCTAATATAAAGAGTCATTGTTAGTCATTGTTAACAAATATATAAGTAGCATAATAAGAATTTTCTGTAAAGTATTACTATTAGAAT